>JAHPZR010023109.1:0-22744 GCA_019787425.1 Platygyra sinensis | reverse complement strand
GGAATACGTAAAATTAGTGTAAAATTAAAGATAAACATATGTTCAAAATAAAATCTAAATTAACATAATTAAAGGACAATTCATGTTTATCCTACGGGATTTGTGTTATGGGGTTCCGGTTAGCCAAGTCGCCATTAGCAGTTACTTGTCCTCCAGAAAACTGCTCTCCTGACTGATTTATTTTTGGCTCCCAAGTGATGCCCTGCTATTCCCTTTTTCATTGAATTCAAAAGATCTTAAACCTGTAAATAAGATATATTTTGACACGGGTGCAATCTCATGCATGTATTTGGTAAAGGTCTCCCCTTCGGCCTATAAGAGCTCTTTTCACTCGATCAAATGAATTCACGGGTACAAACACAAAGCAATGGCGCTAAAGGAATTATCTAAGAAAATTTAAATTTTTTAACACGCTCTTTTTTTTCAAGAACCGGAGCGATGTTATGAATCAAATTTCTCCAAACTGGAGGATGTATCTAAACCAATATTTAAGAAAACAATCCGCCGATTTTCTATTTTGAGACCCGTTCAGATAGGGATGGACTATGTTGAAGTCGACAAAACCCCCTGACCCCGGGGGGCTACTTAACAAAGTTTAATACAGGACGAAGCTCCCCCGCGAGGTCCACCCCCTCCGTGATTTCTGAACCAGATAGGGTAACTACTACTGCTTTTCGATTTTTTGGTGATCCGTGAATATGCGTTTACTTTACTTATTCATGTACCTCGGGAAACTGGTTTTCGATTTTTTCGTGATCCGTGAAATATGCATTTTCCTTCGCGTGATTTGTGAACCAAAGATTTTTGCGGGAATATTTTTTACCTTTTTGGAGATTTTAGCGTCATTAAAGCTCGTAAACTACACCAAACTAGATGTAAAACCTGCCTATTCGATGAGCTTGCGGATGAAAAACTGATCGAGAACTAACCACAGCGACAGTGAACTTGGAGGGCCTAGAATCTGCAATCATGGACAGGAGTTTTGGGACAAACTTGCACTTTCGGCGTTTTTGAGCACACGACAGATGCGAATACAACTTCACCTGCCTAACCTCGCCCCCTATCCCCAATACAAAAGTGTTGAAAACTACCTGCAATTTCTTCTGATTTTCAACATTGTATCGGAGGGGCGGGGAAAGGTAACCCGCTTTTAAAAGGAAAGCAGCGCTTTTTTCAAACTTCAGTATTTTAATACTGAAGTTTACAACACACAGATAATTCGTTAAATTACGTAAGTGTCCCAAGGACTTTTGTCCACGATTGTCTGATTTTCACGTCTCATGGAAAAATGCACTATTAGGGTGTTTTTTTTAGCCCTAAGTGCACTTAGGACCTATAATGTGCACATCTTAGATTAGAGAGGCATTTCTAAGAGTTTTTACACGGCTTTTCCGTATTTGTCAATGGTTTTGGCCCCACCGGGAAAAGTGTTGATCTCAAATAATATAGAAACTTTTGTATATGATGGCAATAATAATGGCGTCGCTTGATTTTGGATACATAACGAATTGTTTCAGTTGTAACGTACAGTTGAACAGATAGTTCCAGTATTTAAACTACAAATTTGGTATTTAAGTCAATCTTAGTGATCACTTTAACAGTTATTGCAGCGCGTTAAAGGGAGTAAGAAGATCGGCTGAGGCGCTGTACTCTTCGGGTAGTGACGTCAGCATTCATTGGTCATCGCAGTACTCAGCGGCGAAAGTAAGACAGTGTTAATTCAATTTCCTCAAAGTATCAACTGAGAAAACCAGCAAAATATTTTCAACACGAGATTTATGGTACCTTTTCAAAATTATTTCACAAAAGTCACGACACAGCACGCTGACAGTGAATGCAACAGTACTTACTCGATTTAGTGTGGAAGAGTTGACTTTAAAGCAATTACATGTATTAATGAAAAGTGAGTACCGTTTTTGCGGAGCTCAAAATTAAGTTCTTTTTTCAGTAAGAAAGGTGTAGGAAGACCGATTGCCAAGTACAGTTCACTTCAACATGTCTTAAATGTGAGCCAGCTTTTGGAATAAGTAGGCAGAATTTAAGGTTTTAAAAGTGAGTACATGTTGCTGAGTACTATTACGTTTTGCAAATAAACAGTGACCAAGACACTAAAAAATGTCAATAAATATTATTTTCGTAGACAAACAAAGAAAGATGACTGGAACAGAAAAATGGCTGGAAAACAACTTTCTAATATCTCGTTCCGAGAAATTATAGTTTTGCGATGCCTACTCATACCACTGCATGTCTCATCCCATCTATTCATGCAACAGACGGTTTTCGAGATTTGACATTTCCGCGAATTTTCCAAGGGTCCAGATAAAACCTTCTGTTTTTCTTTAAAAAAATGACATGTTCGTTTCTTGTCGTATGGCACCATGATCTACAGTGCCCGTTGATGCCTTCACCGTTAACCATTGATGTCCTTTCAAATACCGCACTGCGCGAGTCTGAGATAGAACAAGGTTCTGATTTACACCTCGCGTAGGGAAAAAATTGAAAAGGAAAAAATACATCACGAAATAGCTCAAAAAATTGTTATCGTATTACGATCTATTCAACAGAGTCGAGAAATATACACATTTAGGATGTAAAAGCCACTGAAAAATAAAAACATTTTAAATACATTTTTTGTAATGATTGTTTTCGCAACGTGAATGTTTTTGTACTTTTACGTTGAAACGTAATTGTTTGCTTTTTTCTGCGAACGTGAAGCTGTTTTTCGAATTTTGCGTGATGCGTGAAAAGGCCGATACTTTTGCGTGAGGGTGTTTTCAGAAGAGGTATAGGGGACCCTCTGATTCATTTTTGGCACAGCTTTGTGATGTTGAAAATGATTTCCATTTTAATTACCTGCCTGTAATGCTTTATGAAAGCGTTTCTACCGCTCCTATCGTGTAAATTGCAGACTTGCATATTGCCTATTGTCATCTTTAAACATGAAGTTTTTTTTTCGAAAAAATGACCCTTACGACCAAAAGGTTTTTCACTAGCATTGGAAGGCAGTTCAAGAGAGCCACCTAATATTTAATTAGTTAGCGAGATCACATACCTTTCTGAGCTCTCCGCTCCGTATTTCAAGGGCTTGTTCGACTGGATACAAACAGAGTCTCACCTGGTTTCCAAGTTTAACTTCCACTAAGCGCCCGGAAATTGCTCTTTCGGTCAGCAAAATTGCTGTGAGGATGACTCACAAACAACGAGTGATACAACGCAAAGATTGCGGTGAGGTCGCATAAGGACCATTTACTTGAAGTAGGTTTTCCCTCCCTTCAGAGCCATCTTCAACGTTATCGTTGACTAGTTGGCTTATACTTGTGGTGTTCTTTTTTCTCTGGAAGACCATCCATGATCGAGGTTGAAACTGTGCGACCACTTCTTCCTTCTGAAGGTTCAGTGCATTGGCATGGCCCTGTTTTAAAGGCATTCTTGTTTATCTTTAATGGCGTTTTCAGTCTTTCGTTTTTCATCGTAATTTGACCGGACGATTATTTCAGCTTCAGTGCTAAAGTAAAGAGAGAGCAAACCCGACATTGCTTTTGTTGATCTGCAAGCACGGAAGCAATGCACATGAAGTTGAAAGTCTTACCATTTTCATTCCATAACTTTCTTGGGCGACCCTGAAGACAAAAAGAACTACAAAAGCTACCAGATAGAGATTTGAGCGTCTGGAGATATTAGAAACAATTTTATTTTCTCTCAATTTCTTCCTTGAAATGAGAAGTAAGAATAACCGTGTCTTTTCTGAAGTTTCAGTGTATTTCATGGTTTCAGTGCGTTGCTTGTTCATCCTCGATGGCTTAATCAGTCCTTGGGCTGAAGCAAAGAGAGCAAACGTGACATTGCTATATGTTGATCCGCAAAGGCAACGGAAACCACGAAATGCACAAGAAGTTAAAAGTCTTCCAATTTTATTCCAGCAATCTTCTTGGTGGCCCTGAAGACCAAAGAACTGTATTAAAAGCCACCAAATAAAAGAGATTTTAGTTTTGGAGTGTTAAGAAACCATTTTTATTCTCGATTTCTTCCTACCAGACAGAAGAGATTTGAACATCTGGAGTTTTAAGAAACGATTTTTTTTCTCAATTTCTTCCTTGAAATGAGGAGTAAGAATAACCGTGTATTTTCTGAAGGTTCAGTGCATTGCATGGTTCAGTGCGTTGCTTGTTCATCCTCGATGGCTTAATCAGTCTTGGGCTGAAGCAAAGAGAGCAACGTGACATTGCTATTGTTGATCCGCAAGCAAACGGAACCCACGAAATGCACAAGAAGTTAAAAGTCTTCCAATTTTATTCCGCAATCTTCTTGGTGGCCCTGAAGACCAAAGAACTGTATTAAAAGCCACCAATAAAAGAGATTTTTAGTTTTGGAGTGTTAAGAACCAATTTTTATTCTCGATTTCTTCCTACCAGACAGAAGAGATTTGAACATCTGGAGTTTTTAAGAAACAATTTTTTTTTCTCAATGTTCTTCCTTGAAATGAGGAAGTAAGAATAACCGTGTATTTTCTGAAGGTTCAGTGCATTGCAGGGTTCAGTTGCTTGCTTGTGTCATCCTCGATGGCTTAATCAGTCTTGTACTGAAGCAAAGAGAGCAAACGTGACATCGCTATTGTTTTGATCTACAAGCACGGAGCAAATGCACATGAAGTTTAAGTTTGCTATTTTCATTCCGTAATCTTCTTGGGCGCCCTGAAGACCAAAGAACTCTATAAAAGCTACCAGTTAAGAAGAGATTTGAGGCGTCTGGAGTTTTTTTAAGAACGACAATTTTTTTTTCTTAAATTTCTTCCTTGAAATGAGGAAGTAAGAATAACCGTGGTCTTTTCTGAAGGTTCAGTGCATTGCATGGCTCATTGCGTTGCTTGTTCATCCTCGATGGCTTAATCAGTCATTTTTTCAGCCGTGATTAACAGGGCGATAGTTTTAGCTTCAGCGCTGAAGCAAAGAGAGCAAACGCGACATTGCTATTTTTGATCTACAAGCACGGAAGCAAATGTACATGAAGTTGAAAGTCTTCCATTTTCATTCCGTAACCTTCTTGGCGGCCCTGAAGACCACAGAACTGTATTAAAAAACCACCAAATAAAAGAGATTTTTAGTTTTGGAGTGTTAAGAACCAAATTTTTATTCTCGATTTCTTCCTACCAGTTAGAAGAGATTTGAGGCATCTGGAGTTGTTTAGAAACAATTTCTTTCTCGATTTCTTCTTTGAAATGAGGAAGTAAGAATAACCGAGAGGAGAGGAAGCAAAGAGAGGCAAACGTGACATTGCTATTGTTGATCTACAAGCACGGAAGCAAATGCACATGAAGTTGAAAGTCTTCCTTTTTCATTCCGTAATCTTCTTGGCTGCCCTGAAGATTAAAGAACTCTATTAAAAGCTACCAGTTAAGAAGAGATTTAAGCGTCTGGAGTTTTTAGAAACAATTTTTTTCTCAATTTCTTTCTTGAAATGAGGAAGTAAGAATAACCGTGTCTTTTCTGAAGCTTCAGTGCATTGCATGGCTCATTGCGTTGCTTGTTCATCCTCGATGGCTTAATCAGTCTTTTGTTTTTTTCCGCCGTGATTGGACAGGGCGATAGTTTTAGCTTCAGCGCTGAAGCAAAGAGAGCAAACGCGACATTGCTATTGTTGATCTACAAGCACGGAGGCAAATGTACATGAAGTTGAAAGTCTTCCATAACCTTCTTGGCGGCCCTGAAGACCACAGAACTGTATTAAAAGCCACCAAATAAAAGAGATTTTTAGTTTTGGAGTGTTTAGAACCAATTTTTATTCTCGATTTTTTCCTTGTAAATGTAAAATGTAAATGTAAATCTCTATTTTAATCCGGGAAATCATCATTTTAGCAAATAGTTAAAACCTAAAACTCATGACAACTGTTTTCCTTGGAACGAGGAAGTAAAAATAACCGTGAAGTGCAGGTATACACGGCACGTGACTCCGTAAGCATCTCAGCTACTCTCAGCAACTTATAGGTCAGGGTAAACTTCACAATTTTACCCTTCTTTAGTCTTTTACAACCCCCCCCCCCCCCCCCCAAAAAAAAAAGAAAACATAATCTTTGTTTGAAGATGTCCCAAGAGATATCTAAAACAATGTCTATGCAAACTTTTTTTTTTTTTGGGGGGGGGGGAGGGGGGTGGTGGTTAATGGGATTTGTGCAAGTAGAGAATAGAATTATGTTATTGGACTTGGTGATTCCCCTAAGTTGCTTAAAAATAAAATCAAGTCGTCCCAAAATTCTAAAGTTGCTCTAAATGGCAAAAGTTACCTGGCAATTGCTCCAAATAGTAAAAGTTGCCGAGCAACTGGTAGGTGAGGCTAATGATGAGTTGAACCGTGTCCCATCCATTGGGACATAGCAGGAGCGCGACACAAGACTCCTGAAATTTTCGTTTATGCATCATCCAACAAAAAAATGACGTCACATCATTTCTAAACTGCGATTCCCACAGCTCGTTTCACAAAGCGAGAAAATGGCGTTTCGATTATTCAAGATTTCCGTGCATTTGTAAACCATCAGTTTCGTTTCATTTTATAATGAGTATGGAAAGATGTTCCAAGCGCATTTCTTCGACGTGAATATTTCGGGAAAAGAGAATAGTTTAGTATTGTTTTGGAAGACAATAACCGAGAGCCTCCTCTCTTCGAATGGCGGATTTTACACATTTGCAAAACTGGTGTTGTTCCAAGTTTTGGTTCTTGTTGTTCGTGATTTAGTGAGAACGTAAAGTGTAATAGCCTATAATGTCAACAACAACCTGGATGAAGTATTGCTACCCATAGTTTGGCACTGTGTACTCCGGGAACATAATTACCAGAAGCCGTTTAGTTGTGAAAGTCGCTGTCACCAGAGCTTTTGTTGTCTTTGCCTCAAGTGTATTGGTACAGAGAAAAGCTGGATCGCATGCTGAAGGAAGCTGGAGGTCAGTATCCCGTATTATTATATGGCTAGCTCCGTGAGCGGGCAAGATGAACCAAATCGCGCGCTGTCATTGGCTACCCGAGCGGGCAAGATGGAGCCATCTTGCCCGCTCGGGACTACCCGCTGCATCCCGAAAGCAAAATTTCACCAAAAGCCATATAATAAATCCTTTATTGACCAAGTTTGTTCGGTCAAGATGGCTTGATATTGGCCTCGTTCGTTCAAAAAAGAACTTGGTGAATATCCAGCCATCTTGACCTCACACTTGGTCAATAACCCATACCTCCTGCATCTCTCGTTGAAGATTGTTGTTTTCATTAAGACACAATACAGGTATACTGGTACTTCGGGTTCGTCGGTCTCCTTAATTTTCGTGGCATACATTAATTATTACTGTCGGTGCTTTTAATTTAAATTCACGCTCAGTACACACTTGATTGAGCTTATGACTTGCTGGAAACATAAGGAACAGTGTAAAAATTCGAGGAATATGTTTAAGTTGTATTCCTCTTCTCAAATTCGAGCCATCAGAAGGAATCTGTGGCAAGTTTTCCGTATACCCCCAACATTTATTATGCATACAGTTCTTTGTAAACAATAGCGGAAACAATAGCGCTCCTTTGAGACTTATTCGCTTTGAATAACTTTCAATATTTACATTTTTTTTCTAACTGTCGCATACTTTTTTCCCGAATTTTCCTTCAAAAATACGGAAAAATGAAGCGATTTCTTGGAGACTTTAAAATCGAAAGGTACTCAAAGCGGAAACTTAATATCATAATTTTTAAGGCATATACCCGCATTTTTAAACTGAGCGCAGGCTTAGAACTGCTTAAAATAATAACGATTTCGACCTATGCACTAGTGCAAATACAGTATGTTACGTTTAAAAATTAGTGTTTTAGGCCTAAGCCCTGCGGGCTGCTTGTAGTTAGCTATAAACTGTTGATCGCCGGTCAGCGACTATTTTTCTAATTTTGTAAATGAAAACTGAAGTGAAATATAATTATTGCTTACCTACATCGTGTCTTTAGGCGTTTTTTTCCTCTTGATTTCCTTCTTCCATTTCAGTCCCATGTGTTGACTGTGAGATAAATGTAGCCCTCGTCTTTTTAGGCAGTCGCAAGCCTTCCACATGTCACTCATCACGCGGATCCATGGCAATATGTGGGCGCGTATGATGGGTAAGAGTGTGTCTTTATCACTTTGCCCTACAGGAGAAAGCACTGGCCTCCGATGAATGCATTCGCACCCATCTCGCGGTGAAGTGGTGAAGTTCGTCGTGTCCACGTCAATGTATTGGTACAATTTTCTCGCGGACACTATTGACGACGCGAGCAGGTTGTTTCCCTTGCACCACTGTATGCACTGGTCGTGATCCGCCAAATTTTGCACAATAAAAAAAATCAGAAAAAGACATAGATGTGTTTGGATAACGATTGATGACGGTATAACTGTTTCAGCTCAACTCGAAGCGATTGGGAGAAATAAATAAATCAGTCTCTCCACCTTTTATTCACCAAGGACCAACAAATGCGATGCATGTTTTTCGTGCGGCGTGGCAACATGTGTTAAACACATGAAAAGATAAATTGTAATGTAAAATTTTGGTAATGCGAACTAGTCAACTAAAAAAAAAAATTCCTTTTGGTGGATAATTCTCAACTGAATCTCGTGATGTAGTGGTGTAGAAGAAAGACTGGTAAGCGAGAGGTATGCGAAAGGTAAATGGTTCGAGATCTGATGGGGTGAAAGAAAAAAAGGAAAAAAAACTGCGTACGAAGCCTGGGTAATTTGGAGAAGAGAAAGAGAGAAAATGGAGCTAGGTGAAGAAGAGAATCGGCGAAAAGACAGCGCGAGATAGCGCGCAATCAAATCCTCTTTTATTCATACGGTAAGTAGAATTATCCATGTTTCTATAATAACCCAAATTATTCAAGATCTATTAGAGGACAGATGTACGATTGACGTCATCATTACAAAGTTTTTTCTCGCTCTGCTTTTTTAAAATGGCGGAAAGGTTTTGAGAATTAAGATAATATTTTACGTGACTGGTCTTGCCGAGGCATTGAACGTGTTCGAGAAGCAAGAAGAACGCTAAAGCCGTTTCGTTTAGAAAATGATCCGAAAAAAATTCTCGAGCAGTCTCAGTCGGCAGTCGAGCGAGACTACATCACGCACAAAATTGGCCTTGGTAAGCCGAGAACCATTGCTTTATCTCGAATTTAACAACCCAATAAACAAAATGTTCCTATGTAGGTCAACCGAAAGCTAAATTACCCAAACTCGTAATTACAAGATTTCAGGGGACGCATTTAGACTGGCAAAGGTTTTGGGGACAGTTTGAAGTGGAGATTGACAAATCAGACATTAACCAAGTTGCCAAATTCTCATACTTGAAAGAATTACTTGTACCAAGGGTCAGAGCCACCACTGATGGGTTGCCTTTTACCAGTGAGAGTTATGCGAGAGCAAAAAAACATCCTAAAAACCAAATATGGGAGACTGAGTGAAGTGGCTAATGCTCATATTCAAAGCAATACGAGGCTGCCAGTCATCATAGGAACAAACCCAGCAAGAATCTGTGAATTCTATGAGAAACTAGTTACCAACATTCAGACACTAAAGAGCATGGGAAAGGAGAAACAAATTAGGTTGTGTTACACTTACTTTAGACAAATTATTAGGCATCCGAGCCGACCTTGTGAGACTAGATGACGATTGGTAAGAGCGGGGCTTTCCCCAGTTAGTAGAGGCCTTAAGAAAGTGGTGTGAAAGGAACCCAGTGCCCCTGGATAGCTATAGGGGTGGGGGCTCTTGGAAGCATGACAGAGGGAATGATAAGGCAGTGCAAACCAAACAAGGAGATTGGAAACCCAAGCCCTGTGTTTATTCTAAATCAAGGGAACACAAATCAGTCGAGTAAAAATAGCGAACAAACTGCGGTTAAAAACATAACGAGACAACGCATGTTGTAAAAACTTTCATTTATGAACTTGACGTTTCGTATACTCCGTTAGTTATGAAAACTATGTTGGAGCATACGAAACGTCAAGTTCATAAATGAATGTTTTTACAACATGCGTTGTCTCGTTATGTTTATAACCCCAGTTTGTTTGCTATTTTTACTCAAGTTGAAATGGCCGAAGAATAAGGGTGTCTACAAATCAGTTGATTGTGAGAAAATCACAGAGGTAGCTGATAGGAGGAAGTATCTGAGCGACAACAAGTTATGTTTCAATTGCACCAGGACAAAACATCGAGTTGCTGATTATCGATGCAAATTTAGTTGCCAGAAGTGTAATGGCAAGCACCACAGCTCAATTTGTGACAAGAACCCAGACCAGCTGATGGTAGCAACCGGGGAAGGTCCAGTGGTGGTTCGAATAGTTGTGGTAGAAGTGGAGGGAATTACCTGTAGAGCACTGTTAGGCACTGGGGCGGGTAGCTCATATGCATCAGCTATATACACTGGTTGAACCGGAAACCTGAGCGGGCCAGTCCAACTGATTACTTCATTGTCCCGAGGGTTTATCTCACAAAAATTACGATTTGTGAACAATAGGCCCTTTGCACGACCTGGTCACATGGTACAAAATTAAATATACTGCATTCTCGTCCCCAGAGGCCGCGATCCTTTTGGTCAGTTACGGGGATCGCGACCTCTGGCCCCGTCCAACGACATTCCGGTTTTGAATGGCTTTGGAAACACAATAGATTGAGACCAGAACCAATCACATTATCGGACTCGGCTCTGAGCATGCGCAGAGTGACGGGAAGTCCGTGAAATGCGGACTTCCGGAGTTGGACCTGGCCAGAGGTCGCGATCCCCGTAACTGACCAAAAGGATCGCGGCCTCTGGGGACGAGAATGAAATATACTGGTGAGCAAGTTGCGCAGTGGGACTTCCAAAACAAAGGAAGGTGCATTGTTTTGGAAGTCCCACTGCGCAACTTGCTCACCAGTATATTTAATTTTGTACCATGTGACCGGGTCGTGCAAAGGGCCTATTCCACTAGTATCTTTATATTGGTATTAGGTCCCGACCACAATACACCAGACAAGCTTTATTAGGGAACTTAAGCAAACCACGACGACAACGGCAACGGGAACGTCGCCAAACAAAAGGTTTAATGAGCAGAATAGCTGTGCACGTGCGTTGTAATTCTTGGTACATTTCTTTGCCGTCCTCTGCCAAACAACAACGTGAAATTACCAAGTTTTGCGTATTTTGGAGAACCTGGGCCTCGACGTGAAATATTTTGGTTTTCTTTATGGAATTGGCCGCTGGCATTGCATATTTAGTTTGAGAAGTTTTCTAGACAGATTTGCGCTCTGAACGAGTTTATTTACTTACGAAATTCGAGAGTAAAATTTAAATCCATTTTTTGTTCGGCGTCGTCCCTGGCGTCGCCGTCGTCAGTGCTTAAGTTCCCTATTTCTCTGATTAGGCCTTGTCCGTCTAAACTAATCCGTCACGAAAACGTAGCTTTTCGAAAACGCTCTTCACACTGGAGGAATTTGAACACGCCGCCTTTGGGTTTTCTTGCGAACAGAAAACATTTTGAAAACGGAGCTGTTGGAAAACGATGACGTCACGATAATCACGTGATTTCCCTGCCCGAGTTTTCCTCAAACACGAATCCAAAATGGCCGCTGATTGTTGCTTTTTCAAATTTCTCCAGCGGGATGTGGAACTGACGGGGGCCTTAAACTTCCAAGTCGCGCTCATGACAGTGGCACATAGTAAATAGTCTCAGCACAGAGCAGTTAAAAAAAGCCAAAACATGTTTTTATTATTTCAGCAAGCCTACAAGAGTAAAAATGTCATACAAAAATGTTTACTTTTAAAACTCCATTGACTGATCTCTGTGGGTACGAACGGTTCCTAACTGGTTTAAATAAGTGTTGTCGGCTGACTAGTCAATCCTGTTATGTACAAGTTTACGTTGATTGACAGATTACAACTGACATGGCAGTTAGCGACTAGTTATTGATTATCCCGTACAAAATTCCAACAGTGACTTGCATTAACGAAAAAATTATCTCCACCCCAAAAGAACATCATGATCACGAAATTCTCATTTCATTCAAACTCTTACATCTCTGCTAGTGATGCATTAAAAGAAAAGAAAAACAAACGAAACTATTGAAACCATGTGCGTTATTCTCATTTCATCTCAGCAAATCTGTTAATGAGAAAAAAAAAAGACACGTAAGTCAAAAAGGAAAGTTCAAATGGGAAAGAAAGTTTGGTCGTTGATGGGAAGGGTAGCTTGCAGTACAGGCAGTTTTTGATGCCGCCATCTTGGATTGGATGCTTAACCGGTACAAGAATGGGGCTCGCCTACTCCCTCGGCAAATTTTCCCTCACCCCATCCTTCCACAGTTACCAAATCCAAGATGGCGGGTTCAGAATTTTCGCGCGCTCAAAATACGCCCACAGACAACTATGGAGCAGGCGTGTTGGAAGACCAAGAAACTAAAGGAAAATTCGTACCTTCTCCCCGACCCTCAGTCCATGTTTGGAGCCAGTTCCTCCAGCGTCGTTCAAAGAATTGGAAAAGTCGTTTGCCAGCTTGGCCAACCTGCAGAAATAAAATACAGAAAAATTACATCGTGAACGTCATTGACTTCGATGTAGCACGGTTCTGATAATTCACTTTGCGATCAACAAGACCGCTGCTCGACTGTGTACGTCACGTGACTCACCTCCGAGTCATCCTCGTTAAATTCTTCACAGTTTAAGAAAACTGTTCGTGCGTCATCCACAAAATCAGCGGGGCCTGGATACCTGTTAAAAAGAAATGCTTGTGATTAGGACCTAAAAACGTTTCAGTAACCCCTGAAATTTGGAGGTCGCGGGTTCAAAATCCCGCTCAGACCCTAGTTCAACTTCTCGTTCATGCTTGTAACTAGACAACTGGTCTGTCTCCCGCCAGTTGGGATTTTTGTGCCTATAATGTATAGTTTAAGTGCATATGAAGTGAAAAATAATTTCTGCTTATTTGAAAGTCCTTCCAAAATACAGAAGAATGGCGTTTTTCCTTTTGAAATATCTTTTTTCGTTACAGAGATATTAACGTTTTTCTATTATGCAAATTAGATCAGTGATGACGTCATATTGTTTGCAGTTAAAAATTGTAAAATACTGAATAAAGAATATCTCTAGAAATATTAAAGCACTGTCCTTGAAACTTGGCACCATAATTGTCCATCACAAAAGAAACAAAATGACACCTTAGTGCTGTTGCCATTGCAACTCTTTCGGCTCCAGTCTCTTTTTGTCGAAAAAACGAATCCTCTATTTTCAACCTCTTAAGTGAGAGAAGGGTTCCTACATGGAACATACATAGTTCCCATGTTGTCGTAACTCCCAACGATAGATTGTGTAGGGTAGATGGATCTTGTTTTCAGACAAAAACTGGGATTTTCAGTTTTTATTAAAACACCAGTGGCAAAACTGTTGTCATGGCAACGGTGCTAAGGGTGTCATTTTGTTTCTTTTGTGATGCACATTTATGGTGCCAAGTTTCAAGAACACTGCTTTAATATTTCTAGAGATATTGTTTATTCAGTATTTTACAATTTTTAGTTGCAAACAATATGACGTCATGTGTTTAATCAAAGGGCTCTTACAAGCCAACTCATTCATGCTCTTAGCCATGAAATGACTTATTATAAGTGTTTCTTGCGTATTATAGCATTTAACAATGTTGGTGGTGCATCAATAAGCATCAAGCTTCTTCCTGACATGTATCTTAGCTATCAGCAGGCTCGCAATTGACTGATTGAGTAAATGAATTATTTGCTGTACAATAGATTAGGACAATATAGCATCATTCTTTATGTTTTGTTGTCAAGCATTTGTGTTCATTGTTTAGTAAATGATGGGTCATCTAAATGAAGTGAAAGCCTCATTCACTGTTTGCTTGTTACAGTTTATGTATGATATTTTATTCAAACAATGTAAGTGATTAGCGCAACAATTATCAGTACACCTTGAGAAAGCTTGTGTAACTGTTTTAAACATGTACCATATTACAAAAAATACAGGTGTAGATGAAATTAAAGGTGGTGAGCTACAAATTGTACATCAGTTATCTGCTGGCTAAATGAAGTTGAAAGTGTGTTAGCTTGGTTTTCGAAGGAAAGCGTTGAAGTCTGATGGAGTCAGTCTGCCAAGACAATCCACCCTGAACTCAAAGTATTTATCATTAAAGTTCTTGGGTTGTCATTGTCATTATTCATTTGACTGTATTGTTGTTTATAATAATTACTTATTACTTTTGTTAATTAAATAACTATTATGGATAGCCAGGAATAATCCAGTAGATGTAACATTAACTGCTGCCCCTGAAATTAAATAGATAAAAAAGATGAAGATATAAATAAAAATAATTTGGAAGATACCAGAAATAGGGCACATCCCTTTTTAGTAAACCCGGGCCTAGCAGGACAAGAGTCTTGAGTGAAAGCAAACACACTGCAGATAACTCTGATCAACTCTGTTTTCAACAACCTGAGATATTGAATATATTATTTACCTGCATTTCAATCCCATTTGGGTGACTACAATAGTCAACAAGTGTTACACAGCTTTTAAGATTGTCAGCTTTGGTATCATGGTTAGATTCATTAAACTTGATGTCTTGTTTCTGGGTCTACGCGTGTAACACACGAGCGACGATTATCAGCAACGAAGTACAGATTCCATTCCACTTCATGCATTTCAGGATATCATCTGTTACTGATAATATTATTATTCGACTTAAGGCCATTATTATAAAGCAATAGCAGTCATCTGGCATTTCAGTGGAACTAGCAATTTCATAACGCTGTAAATAAGCTTATTAGTAGAGTGGAGCTTTATAGCAATTGTCACGCAGCCATCGTAACCCTGGCGAATATTTCTGGACTCTTTAATAATTAGTCTGAAACAGACTTTAGTTTAGTTCTGGGTCATTTCGATTTGACGTGTGGGCTGTATGTTTTGCTTAAAGCAAATTTAAACAATTAAAGAAAGCGATATCTACTCACCAGAAATCACAAACGATTGAAGTCAAAATCCACAATGGCTGCCTTCATTGAGCCCGTAATGACCGTAATGAAGGCCGACGTATCCGCATGATCCGACGAATATCTCAAACCAGTTTGGGCTCCACAAATTCTAAAATTTTTCAACATTTTTAACCAAATTCACTCCATGTATCAACTAATACAGTATACATCCCATCTGGCGTGGACAACATCCGTGAAAATGGCTGCCTTCTTAGGCACGTAACACGAGATGGAGGGAAGGGTAGGCACGCGGGCTCATTTTCGGAGAAAAAATAGATATTTAAATATATATCTACAAATATGTTTTGGTCTCATTTTATTCGCTGAATGCCTACATTTATTACACAAATTCTCTCGCGGTGTTTTGCAATCATCCAGAAAGTGCATTAATTAGGCTTGTCATGTTAGCTATCAGTGGCAAGTTGACTACTTGGTCAGCGGTTGCGCAAATCCAACAAATTTGTTACGTCACTTTCGCTATTTTTGCTAACGACGTCACATCCGTCTACGCAGATTTCTGCTAACGCCGTTTTCCCCTCTCTGCAAAAAACTCATCCATTGCTTCGCAATGAATGAGTTAAAAATGGAGTAATTGTAGTCAGGAGATAACATAGTTGATAAAAAGTGTTGTTTTTTGTCACTGACTTGTATATTACGGTAAGACGTTTCGGCTAACTCTTAAGCCTTCATCAGTTGAAAAAACCGCTTGATGTTACGCGCGATTTAAAAACTTTTAAATTGAAACGTTGCGCGTGACTCGAGAGAATTTAAGTACGTGCAAGGCACTTCTCTCTCACCACCCCTCGTGCCACAAAAGATCAGTGGTTAACACGTTACTCCTTCGCGCGAGAAACATTCCCTCCACGAGTGAAGGAAAACGCGAGGAGGCGCAAAGAGTAAAAGCGGTGCTTCGAGAGAACAATTACCCGTCTGGCTTTATCAAGGAATGCGAAAGAGCGCTGGCAACAAAACCATCTCAGCCTACCACGAATGGTTATGTAGTACTTCCGTACGTTAAGGGCGTCTCCGAAAGAATTGGTCGCGTGCTAAAGCAGCAAAGTTTGCGAGTTTCCTACCAGCCACAGAGAACCATCAACAGTCTTTTTCCTCGACCCAAGCAGCAGGATGAAACCGACCGTCCGTCATCTGGAATAGTGTACAGAATCAATTGCAGTCAATGCGATTTTGTATACTATGGCCAGACCGAAAGAGCACTGAAGACGCGGGTTTCTGAGCACAAAAAGGCTGTTCTGATGTTCGACCATAACTCCAAACTTGCGTGCCATGTTCACGAGCATCATCATCATATGGATTTTGAAAACGTTGAAGTCGTCGGACATGAGGCGCATTACCATCAGCGGCTTTTTCTGGAGGCTTGGATGTCCGTAAAAGACCCGAACACTGGGAATGATCACCTGGTCATCCCAGAAGTCTACAAGTGCCTTGCACGTACTTAAATTCTCTCGAGTCACGCGCATACAGCACGCGCAACGTTTCAATTTAAAAGTTTTTAAATCGCGCGTAACATCAAGCGGTTTTTTCAACTGATGAAGGCTTAAGAGTTAGCCGAAACGTCTTACCGTAATATACAAGTCAGTGACTAAAAAAAAAAAAAACACACTTTTTATCAACAATATGACGTCATCACTGATCTAATTTGCATAATAGAAAAACGTTAGTATCTCTGAAACGAAAAACGATATTTCAAAAAGAAAAAAGCCATTCTTCTGTATTTTGAAAGGTCTTTCAAATAAGCAGAAATTATTTTCACTTCATATGCACTTTAATGCATTTTTTTCCTTTCAGTTTAAGTGGTATGCCTGTGAACAAACTAGGTGAAGCTAAGCACATTCAAAGTTAAACAACATTGAAGAACTATGACCTATCTTGCTAAACACGTCTCAGTCTTTGCTGATCTTAAAAACTCTTGTAGTTCCTTTTTGGTTTGGTTTGTTTTGAGCTCCTTTTTGGCGTTTTTTTCAACCCGAAAAAGTATCACTTAGGTTTTTTATTGCTATAAAGGCAATTCTGAATAAAAAGGCAATGCATAACACTTACTGGCAGTCACGAAGCTTTATCTTCATGGTGTGGAAATCCATGGGTCTCCTAATTATCTTGTAATACTCTGGAAACTAAAGTGACACACAGAGCATGTCAATTCCTTGTGGCTACCAAGATGATAACGCGAGAATCTAACTACGATACAAAGAAATCGATACAGTGCTCTTAATATTTTGGGCAAATGCAGACGAACAAACATTACTACCTCTCTTTATTAACCAATCCTTCTCTTTCCGCCCCTTGACTAATGATTATAAACGGTCTTGCTTTGTTTTCGCAAACCCGCCACTGTGACTCGCGCAATCGTACCCAGTTCCTTGAGCAATTTCGTCACGGTATTCAAAATGGCGGTTGCCCTATCTGGGAAAATAGAGGGACAGCCACTGTCTACCTACCCTCCCCTCTCCCTATCTCCGTCGACCACAAGTAAATTGAAATCAAGGGCTATTTTTTGACATACCACTAGAAAAACGCGTGATCGTGGCACTCACTTGTTTAGGGTTAACCGGCACAAGGAACGGCCAAGCATCCTCATGTTTCTCCATTTCCGCTAAGATCATGCGGCAAGGTGCCATGTCTTTGGAAGCTTGTTTCCGGTTGGCATGTGGGCGAACTTCTTCTTTCGGGGGAGGGGTGAGAGGTCGGCTGTCGTCATTTTCGTCATCCTCTTCTTTGAACTTCCGCTTCCGGCGTGGCTTGCTTCGCTTCTACGATTAAAACAAAAAATATATATATTGTTCAAGTTTGCCCTTTGTACTTCACTCCCAGTTTTTCCCCAGGCTCTACCATGCTCCTAGTAAACAAAATACTGCATTCCAACACAATAAGAAGACATAACATGCGAGGTTATGAGAGCTAAACTCGGCACTGAGAAAAATAAAGAACAACATTCAACTTACTCTTTTACAGTTTGGACAAGTCCATGATGCTCTGGGAACCCTACAAAGAGAAGTTCACTTGGTAAGCAAAGAAACAAACGGCTTAAGGTCAATCTCCAGAATTGCACTGCGCATCTCTACTGCGCGTAATTCACACGTGATGAGCGCACGCGCATTGAAAAATGGCGGCTTTTTCTTTACGGCTGGACGTCGCCAGAGAGGCAAATCGTCATTTCTCGAAAACGAGTATGGTGACCTATCATTTTTTCTGTTGTTTTGAAATAAGTAATTTCCCTATGTACAATAACTATAGACCAATTCTCAGGGTAGAACAAGAAACAATTGTCAGAAACGTGAATGTAGCGAGTAATCGTGACTATTTAGTAGCTGTTTTTA
Organism: Platygyra sinensis; assembly: GCA_019787425.1. Taxonomy (NCBI): domain Eukaryota; kingdom Metazoa; phylum Cnidaria; class Anthozoa; order Scleractinia; family Merulinidae; genus Platygyra; species Platygyra sinensis. The sequence continues at coordinate 4,417 of JAHPZR010023109.1, read as the reverse complement.
AATCACTTTCTGCTCGGTAAATATGACTGTAATTAGTACAACCCGCCTAGATTAGTTATGCTATAAGCGGGTTTGTAGATATTTAAATTTTTTATTTGTTTAAATTTACATTAATTAATTAATTAATTAATTAATTAATTAATGTAACAGTGTTGAAAACCAATAAAGACAAAAAGACAAAAAAAAAAAGACAAAAGGATTTATGGGTATAAACAAGGTGCTGTTACTCCAAAACGAACATGGGCACCCTCATGATTATTTTAAAATTTAAGTTCCTATTATATAAACAATTAAAAGGTAAAGTTTGACAAAAAAATATCAGTGCATGTTCTATTTCGGTAGAATGACCTTAAGAAAAATCAAACGTTTCCAGTTATCTTGTACCTCTGTTTCAAAACGAGTCTGCGTGCAAAGTCATTCTTGTGAAAATGAGTTTGATTGACATGAAATGAACCTGTACGCAAACACATTTTCATCTGAATGGTTTCACACAAAGACTTCATTTGACACAGAGGCAAAAGACAACTCGGAAATGGCCTATTGTTTGTTAACTGTAATCCGTACTTGCTAAGTGGCGGTTCAAGACACTGCAAGTGAAAGTTTCTTGGGCAGTTGTCACATTTGGCCATCTTGCCTGTTGCTCCGCCACACATACAGCAATTATCACCCCCAGCGGCCTGAAATGACACCAGACAAACACAATGTGACCATTGAGACAAAATTCAACACCAGAAACTAGGTTGAAGAAATAAATGACGCTGGAAAACTGTTTACACATTTGCCCACGAATGACGAAAATCTAATTTCATCTTACTTTATCATCGTACTACAAAGCAGCCAGGTGAGGAGAATACAGGAGATAATCAACAAGAGAATGATAACTAGCTTGATGTAATGCGCATACTCACCAGGACAATGCAGTCAGTGCAGTACCAGTCCCCCTCGGGTATCGACAACAGCTTGGGCTGTGGACAAACACAATGCAATTGATCAGAAACATTTGTGGAGTCTATACAATATTTAACACTTAAAACATAACCCAAAATAACTATGAAATGATTACAAAGAAAGCGACATCTTGAATGAACACCATGCCCAGGGCTAAAAAAAAACACCGTCTTATTGCCCCGGACAAGAAGATTTTCCTTCTGGTCAATTTTAATTTTCATTCTCACTTGCCTGATGGTCAAGGGATCAGGTAAGTAGACTGAATCATTAAATTAGCAAACTAAGATTTGTCAAGGAAAGCAAACGTCAAGTACCACTTGTCCCACGGGTAAGCTGGAATTCAAGTTTTTGTCAAGCTTTGCATGCCACTACAAGATTGGTGGCAAAGATCAAAAGAACTATGTTAAGACGTATATGTGAAATAATTCATATTTGTACTGCGGTTATGGATAATGTGAAGTGTGATCATCATAGTAAATTTTCCAATTTAAGCAATTGGAAAATTACTGCGATGATCACACTTCCCTTTCATCTACAACCGCAGTACAAAATATGAATTATTTCATATATACGTCTCATCATTTCACTGCACGGGAAGATATGAACTCAATAAATTGACCTTGCTACCAATGTGTGGCTTCATAGCTCAGTTGGTAGAGCATCGCCACCGGTATCGCGGAGGTCATGGGTTCGAATCCCGTTGAAGCCCTGATTTTTTTCAGGCTTCTTCTTTCCAATTGCTTAAATTGGAAAATTTACTGCGACGATCACACTTCACTTTCAGAACTATGTTAAACTTGAAAAGTTTCAAAATTCTAAAACAGAGAGGTCCGTCTAAATTCTTGGCTTGAATGCTGTCACGTGACTCACCATGCAGCAGTACGTATGATAACCTCTGTCACAGCCATCACACAGCAGAAGTAACTCTTCATTGTCACCTTTGCGGCAAATCTGGCAGAACTTGAGGGGAAAAGAAAAAAAATGTTAAAGACTCAAATTTGTTTGTAATTCACTCTGCAGTTCTTGCTACTTGGAAAGTATAATTAGTTTTCTCAAGTGCTGTTCCAAAACACACTACTCTCCAACACAGAACTCGCCTAACCACACAAAGCCAAAGTACACATACATTTCAGGTGGTGCACTCAATTTGTTTCCCCCCCCCCTCCCCCCAACCTTTCTGCTCAAAATTGAACGAATGATGACATAGCTTTGTAAAGAGCTGTACGTCTGTTTACACAGGCTACATCCTCATTCATCCATAATCATCATCATCATCATCATCATCACTCATCAACAACAACTTTATTGTCCTTGTCGTCATCATCATCAACAACAACAACAACATTATTGTCTTTGTCATTATCATCACCATCATCATCATTATCATCATTGTCATCGTCACCATTTTCTACATATACACACAATGCATGTCATAAAAAGATCCAAGCCTCCAAACTCAGTGGTTTCAAACAGGACAGGCAAATAATTATCCCCTTAACCACTTTCATGATGGACTTTTCCCAAGCTACACAGTCATACAACATGAACAGACACATCGCCAGCTGAGAGGCAGACTGTGACGTCACAACTGCATTACGCCATATCTTTAGTGCTGGTCGTCATTTCCATATCAACCCTACAAATAATAACATCATCCACAAATTTCAATTGTTTCACCTATTTACTGTAATATTATATTTAACAAATCCATGAATGTTGCAATAAACAGGAGATATGAATGAGAAACTAACATTGCTTTGTTTTTTTTACAATAAATTATTGCTGCATTAATTATAAATTCATTTGTCTGTCTGCTCATTGGCAATGAAATTAGCAAGCGGGTATATTGGAATCTCTTCAGTTTATCGCAACTTGAAACAATCTTCCAGGATTACTATAAATAAATGAATCTTTAAGACTTTGGGCACTCTCTATTCCATGAGAAATTCTGAGGATTTTCTGGAATTTTTGGAAAGGAGGACAAGTTTGCAAGGTACATTAAAACTTTTTAGCAATTTGTTTCCTGGGATTTCCATTCCATTTGATTTTCTCCTGGAATTTTAGAAATTTTTCAGTTCAATGGTATGCTTTTCAGAAATTCAACAATTTCCAGATTTTCTGGAAAACTTTCCCAAAAAATCTCTGTACCATTTGCCACTGTTTTGAAAATTTTGGAATTTTTGGTAGAATGGAAAGCACCCCATGTAAATCCCGTGGAATATAATTCAAAATGAATAAATTGATGGTACTTACTCCATCTTTTCTGCTTCTCTAGGTTGTCCATCCTCTACAAAAACAAAACAAATGGAAAAACAATTAGCAAGTTGCTTGAAAAAATTCTATAATGATTTAAATTTTCCACAAACAAATCAACCAGAACCAAGAAAACTCAAGTTTACCTACAAGACCCATGTTGAAAAGCATTGTTGGCAAAAACAAACTTACCTGTAGGTACCTCCCCTGGGGCAGCTGCTGTACCAATATTTGCAGGAATGTGTAGTTTACTGGAAAAAAATAGACAATCAACCAGTTTAACAACCTGCATTAAACATGTTAAACGGTGCATTCAACCATTTAATTCTGTCATTTTGTTCATAGATTTTCTAAACTCCAGCTGAAGATTAGACCATTTTCATATCTTGGTATTGGACTGGAAGTAGCTTGCAACTGGGCATGGTCACCAAATATGGTAAGCAGTGCCTCCACCAAGTAGCTACCAAATAATGCGGTGAGTCAATGCAAATGACATTAATCTCTTTTTGATGATATTCCCCTGCATGCTCCTCCATTTCAAGCTAGTTTCAGTCCAATAATGACCAATTTAACTTGCAGTCACAAATGTCTTGCTGATCACTGGATGGAATAAAGTAGCCTGACTCACTCGTTTCTCAGGGGATGCTTCAGATAGCGTCTCTCTATAGCCTGCTCCAGTGCCAGCAGTCTGTTATTGCAATTGCTAAGGATTGTCTCAGAACTTGTTTCTATATAAATTAAAAGGAAGTAAATTAAAGCAAGAAGCAGGAAAATAATCCATTGTAAAAGATAAACATACAGGAAAGGTAATCTGTTTATGCAACAGTAATTATTCTGTCAGTGTTTGAGAGGAAGCACCACAAGGCACTATGTAAGCATATCCAAAGACAAAGATGCAACCAGGCTAACATGTTGCTAACATGTTGCAACAGGCTAACATGTTGCTAACATGTTGCTAGTTGCTTAGCAAGCTCATTCTATTTTTGCACTGCGCAAAGCTGCCAACAGTGAAATTACTCTGTGTAGCTGCACCACAACTGCAGATACATGTATAAATGATCATCATAAAACAATTTTTATTCCATACAACATCAGGAAAGTTACACAATCCCAATCAATGCAAACAATGAATGCCAATTTTTGCAAATCAGTTGACAAAATATACCAGGAACTGTCCCTAAATTTTGAGTCCCCACAAGCCTCATCATCCACACCT
>JAHPZR010023108.1:87500-97500 GCA_019787425.1 Platygyra sinensis | reverse complement strand
GGATAATTGTTTTATTATTCAACAAGTTGATAACAAAATTGATTTCCAAGCTCGTAACATTTTTAAACCTTTCTGTCGACATTTTTTCACTTCACTTTTTCTTCCCACGTACGAAGCTACGTATATCGCCGGATATCTGTTACCTACGGATGACAGAATGAGATATCGAGAGCATCATGACCATAGTTGGATAGTCTTACAATTTGTTGAATAATAAATCACTATATTTTGCTCAACCTCGTCCAATAATTGTTAATTATTATATGGCTATATCTCACGAGGACTGGAAACTACCAAATTCACGAATTTGATTGGCCGAAATTGATATTGAAAGCGGTCTAGATTTTCCCATCTAGACCGGCATCTAGCCCGGTAATGTTTTGCAGTGAAAAAGTTGCAAACTTTGAGGCAAAAGTATGACTGTAGCATTATTTATCTATGGAAGTGCCAAAAAGCCTGACCAAAACAAGAAAAGTTAAGAGGGACGAGCAGACTTAAGGCCCATCTCCATTTAAAAGCACGACTGTGGTGCTGGAGTACGCATAACCAGTTACATTAAACGAAAGAAATTAGTTTCACTGTTTGCCTTTTAATAATCATCTTATGTAACCGAGCTTTAGTCCAGGATGTTACGGGAGAAAGCTTGACCTCGGTCTTGGTGTGTACTCGCCGACCTCGGTCCAAGATTGTCCCAGACAGACCTACCTGCTCGGTTAACTCAGGGCTAAGTAAATTTCTAGTGCTACAAGACAAGTATGTCTCACCCTGTGGACAAATGTTTGCGTAGCCAGCAGAGTAAATTTGTCTCCAATATATAATAGCTGTAGGTTTCAGACGGTCAAACAGATGATTTTCGGTCCTCTTAATGCTGTTAACATAAAGCAAGTTGCTATTTAAAGTCGATTTATTAACATTCAGTTAAACACCTGTGTTCAATTATTTAACCTCCTGGGGAAAGGATGTCACTTTTCAGCAGATATTTGCAGTAACATGTATCAGCCCATCGCCAAGGAATCCGAGAATGGATTGTAATATTTGTAAATTTGGTGGTTTTGGATGCTGTGTTGTGCCACCACAAAACGTAAAAAGTACTAGTCTGAATAATTAGATTAGCATTCGTCTCCGTCATGCTTGGTTTGCTCTGAGTGCATGTTAGATGACAATTGTTTCGTAGTATCTGTCAGGATAGTAACTCCGATATAGGCAACTAAGGAAAACTTCATTCGTTTGTCTATAGTTTTAAGGGGCACTGTCATGCTATTTGGCAACTTTATAAAAAGCTAGAAGGTGCCTTCACATCAATTGAATTCCAAAACTAATGATCTAGTTTTGTTATCCAAGACTAATTGAAGGTACTGAAACTGTTTCCTGTCGCTGCGGATGGCACGGATTTAAATGGATTGAAATTTGAAAAAAATTGGCCAATTTTTTCAAGTTTTGATGCCACGAGTTCCAAAAATTCTCAAGAAATTTATTATGGTTAGCCCTTTCTGATAAAATTCATTTCATATCTTCGTCGTAGCTTTACAGAAGCTTTTCCAGTTTATGACTAAAGCCTTAAAGTAATGATCATAGCACACAGAATGACCTAAACGGCACAAAATCCTCGTCACAATGGCGCCTTTAAGAAATGTGGGTCCCATGAATGTTAATTAATAGGAAGATGTACCTACAGATACGATAGAGCATTCTTAGTTTATCTACAAGAAAATTACAATAAATGAGTTAAAGGAGAAAGTGATTGTATCCAGATTTTTTAGCTCTCCGAGATAGTGCGCGCCGCTGGCGATTGGTCAATTTTACTAGCCGAATTGGCGAACCTGTCTTTGTTAAAAAAAAAAACTGGCCTCAAACGACATTGAGGGCTTTTTTAACGCGGCTCGATAACTGAAATTTTCGCCATCCTTGCGTCTGTAATATAAATATGAAGAGTGCCGGTTTATCTGTTTTAAAAAACGGGTGCCCCTAGTCCTAACAACAAGAGAGGTGCAGATGTAACAATGAACAAAGCACGAAATAACGGTTGGAAGTAGAGGTGCCGGCCATCGGAAAAAACGGCAAACATTACACCCTAATTATCCTAAATTTTCTTTGAATTTTTGACTTATCCGTGTGTACGGGATACGCGGCCAAGGGGTACATTCCGGACGGAGCTTATCCCGGTTTCTGTAGCATGAAAGCGACTAGGAGTATTTCTACTCCCCCGTGGATGGGATGCCAGTCCATTCGCAGGGTTACCTCAATAAATATGCAGGTAACCATTTTTACACGCGGGTGGAGGAGAGGCACAAATACGTGAGAGGTAAAATGTTTTAATCCAAGGACCCCAGCCAAAAACCGCCTCTGATCAAAAGGGGTCCTTGAAAGGCAGTAATACAAGTGAAGAGTTTTAAGAAAGGGAATGGTAGCGAGTAATCGTGACTATAATACTGATGCTAATATCAGAAATTTGTGGGATTATAAACAAGGTGCTGCCCTCCTAAACACAACACTGGGCACCCCATCATTTGTATTTCAAAATTTAAGTTCCAAAAATATAAAACCAATCATAAACCCCAAAGTGTGATAAAATTGAGTTACTTGTGTCAGGAAAAGCCAAAAAAATTTTGGGGCTCACCGACTTCAGGTTCAGAGATAAAGCAGTGCGCGTATGACTATTTGAACAAGTAGTATTCTATGTTTTGCCGTGCGTCTGTTCAGTAATAGATCCAAGATGAAGTCAAAATGTGGTAAGAACAAAAAAGTGGCACGCGAGGCGTAGCTGAGGCGTGTCACTGATGTTCTTACCACATTTTGATGTCTTCTGTGATCTATTACTGAACAGACGCACGGCAACATGGAATCTATTTGTTTTATATAATAACGAAAAGCTTTTTTTATTTCAAAATATTTCAACATAACGCGAAAGCCGGCCTTTTGCCTCGCCTTTGCCTACTTTGGCGAAGACGAAAAAAAGCCATTTGACGCATTGGTTGCTATGCGTAGCAAAGAATTGTGATTGGTCGAGAAAAATCACGCCACTGTCAAGCCTGACTCGAGCGTCGCTCCTTGTGGAATGAAAACTTACAGACTAACTTACAGCGAAAGCAGAATTGAACTGCGAATCTTCAAATCTTTAAGAAAATGCTGGAAAAATCAAGTTAGTTTTTGTCATCGGAGGCAGCCCAGTGAGCCGAAAAGCTTGGACGTTGCTTTGAAAATTACAGGAGTTGAAAAAATACCCTCGAAAACTTGTGGTTGCGGTCAACCTAGAAGCCATTTGATTCGAGTTTTGAATGAAAGGAGCGTAAATGACGGTGGAGATTTTTGTCGTCTGTGGTTGGTGATTCTCAAATCGGTCAGTATAAAACACGGACTGCGGACTACGGACTACGGACTACGGACTGGGTATAAAACACGGACTCAGGTATAAAACGCGGACTAAGCATTACGGACTGGGTATAAAACACGGACTGGGTATAAAACGCGGACCGAGCATTACGGACTCGGTATAAAGCACGAAGAAAGGTTCTACATTGAATAAATTCTTGCACGAACGTTTTCATAAATAGAAGCTATCTGTATAAATTATAGAAGTCTCATGTCCCGAAAGTGCCCGCTCATACAGGTTTAACCATAATCGATTGCCGAAAAAGAAATAGAAGACACTGAAAGTCACAAAATTGACGAGCTGTATGAATTTTCGAATGATTCAAGCCATGATTAAATGTTTTGAAAGATCAACAGTCGAGAGAATTGAGGAGAATTCGAACGAATGTCCCGCTGTATGTATTAAATAAATACACATAAATACGGCCACGGCGAAATGAGGGACAAAAAGTTGACAAATAGAAGAAACGACATTACACAAGGATGGCAGTTCTGCACGCTTAATACCGCCTTGGAAAAGGAACGGGAAAAAAAGGAAAAAAAAAATTCTTACAACACGGGGTATTCGTATTTGGTCACCCACCCAAGTACTATCCCCGCCGAACAGGGCTTAACTTTGTTGAGCAGACGAAACACGTTGCTGTCCTTGTGGTATAGTGACTCCACGGTAAACGCATTTTTTAAAATTTCTAAGATGAGAAAAGGTATCAAAAAGAGAAAAAATATCTGATACTGCATGGCTGGGAAAGTAGAGAACAAAAAGTTAGAGGAATATGAAAATGAGAACTATTACTTGCTTTGGTGATCGGACAAGCGGCACTTTCGAAATAATTGCCTCAGTCTCTCGGACGAAGATAATTCGGTCTCACGGACCGATAACTTTGTGAATGTGAATGTTTTCAACAGCGTTACATCTCCTCATGCATGTACTGTCTTACCGGAAATCGAAACTTTGCAAGAAAAGAAGAATTAATATATATATGAAACTATATATCGCAGCCCTTACCTCCAATCCCGGCCATCTTGGGTGAGTCACTATACCACAAGGACAGCAACGTGTTTCGTCTGCTCAACAAAGTTAAGCCCTGTTCGGCGGGGATAGTACTTGGGTGGGTGACCAAATACGAATACCCCGTGTTGTAAGAATTTTTTTTTCCTTTTTTTCCCGTTCCTTTTCCAAGGCGGTATTAAGCGTGCAGAACTGCCATCCTTGTGTAATGTCGTTTCTTCTATTTGTCAACTTTTTGTCCCTCATTTCGCCGTGGCCGTATTTATGTGTATTTATTTAATACATACAGCGGGACATTCGTTCGAATTCTCCTCAATTCTCTCGACTGTTGATCTTTCAAAACATTTAATCATGGCTTGAATCATTCGAAAATTCATACAGCTCGTCAATTTTGTGACTTTCAGTGTCTTCTATTTCTTTTTCGGCAATCGATTATGGTTAAACCTGTATGAGCGGGCACTTTCGGGACATGAGACTTCTATAATTTATACAGATAGCTTCTATTTATGAAAACGTTCGTGCAAGAATTTATTCAATGTAGAACCTTTCTTCGTGCTTTATACCGAGTCCGTAATGCTCGGTCCGCGTTTTATACCCAGTCCGTGTTTTATACCCAGTCCGTAATGCTTAGTCCGCGTTTTATACCTGAGTCCGTGTTTTATACCCAGTCCGTAGTCCGTAGTCCGTAGTCCGCAGTCCGTGTTTTATACTGACCGATTCTCAAATCAGCTTGACATGGTGTCGGAGACACATTTTAGCTGCGATACTGGTGGCCGTGAGCTGTGGTTAGCTCTACTTAGCTCGCCTGCTGTGCCCTGAAACGGATAGGAACGATTCGCATCGGAAAGCAAGGTTATGTATTTATTTTACCGATTTTAAGAAGTGATATTTTTGATGTTTCATTCCTGACATCAATCAGTGTGCAAACAGTTGTTTTGACACTGGGAAAGTTGAATTTTTAAACAAATTAATCTCAGAAACATTTTGTTTATTGGGTTCGTTAAATTCGAGATAAAGCAATGGTTCTCGGCTTACCAAGACCAAGTTTGTGCTTGGTTTAGTCTCGCTCGACTGCCGACTGCGACTGCTCGATTCTTTTTTCTGGATAATTTTCTAAAAGAAACGGCTTTATCTTTCGTTTTCTAGCTTGTCGAACCTGTTCAATATCTTGGCAAGACTTATGGTAGCTTATCTGCTGCCCAGTCACGTAAAATATTATCCTAATTCTCAAAACTTTCCGCCATTTTAAAACGGCAGAGGGAAAAGCTTTAGAACCATGACGTCAATCGTGCATCTGTACTCTAATAGATCATAGGCGAAAACCAATCAAAATGCGAGAATAACTTGGGTTATGATATAAACTGATTTCGAAAAATTGTCCCCTATAATTGAGCACGGTCTACAGGGGTTATTATTAAAAATATCGAAGGTGAGTCAACGGAAGCAAACGATCTTAGTTATATTTTGTAGAAGTGGCTCTGTTGCGTAAATAAATCCAAATGTTAGTAACGTTTTCACAAAATTTAACCCTTTCAGAGGCATTTGAAGCCGCCGCACAGATGCACGAAGAGCTATTAAGAACGGAATTCGATGGTGCATTTTGCCAAAAATTCAGACTTCTAGTCGATAGATTTTTTTTCTTTTTTCGCCTCGTGAGCGGGCGGAATTCAACAAATCCTGCAATCTGATTGGTTCCTGGAGCGGGCGGAATTCTCTCATACGGACCGCTACAGCGGGCGGAATCCATCGAGTTGATCTATTTTCGTGAATGAATTAGCGGTTATCGTCAATCTTTCGCCCTTTTTACACTTCAAAAGACGATGAATTAACGCAAGTTTACCTCAATTCACCTTTAGATGGCAAGGAAAGTTACTGTAAGTAAATTCAATTGAAGTTTTTGAAGTTGTGAGAGTTTGTTTGGTTGTTTGTTGCTCGGCGCTGTAATGGCGCGTAATCCTGTGTGTCTCTCTGTACAGTTTTAAGTAAAAACTGAGTCAATTTCAGTCGAGTTTCCCTCTGTAATCGTTGCTGTACTTCAGAGAATTGCTGTGGAGTACACTTAACGAATTTTCTCGTTATCTGCTACTCAATTTACGGTAGAAAAGTCTAATTCAGTCGAGTGATTCGCAATGATCGACAAAAACTGTTTTTGAAGTACAACTTCAAACTTTGAACAAAAATTCACACCTGGAAAACAATTTTGGAGACCTTAACTAGGGAACTAAATACACTAACATAAAGTAGTTCGAAATAATTCTGTTCTTTAATACATCTTTCTTCGTATAGTGTCTGATTTACTCGTTCTTTCGCTCGTTAGATTTTCTGCGAATGGTTTGTAGACGGCGCGTAAGCCGATTCAATGGCAAAGTTGCGTAAACAAACGTACTTGTAAGCCAGTTTACGGCAAGAAAAAAAAGATAAAAATGTTATTGGCCGGCTTAGGGTCGGTCCGTATAGGGAAAAACTGTGACCTCGGGCTTGAAAATGCTGCCCTCGGCCTGCGGCCTCGGGCAGCATTTTCAAGACCTCGGTCACAGTTTTTCCCTATACGGACCTCCCAGCCGGCCAATAACATATATTCACTTTTTTCCCTAAACGTAGAAAATCAGTAGAGAAAATGATCCGTCGAAAGAAAAATTGGGGTCATCAATTGGGGTCTAAGATCGTTAAATCCAGGCAAAGCTCTAGCAATGGCGATCTGCCCTATCATTTATTTATTTTATGACTTAGCGCGCGCTCATGCATGACGTGGCATGTGAATTTGTGTGCGCAGTAAGGATGCGCAGAAACAATTAGCGCGAACGTCCTCAAGAAAAAATAAAACGTTTCCAGTTACCTTGCGCCTCTGTTTCAAAACACCATGTGACCATCGAGGCAAAATCCAACTGGTAAACACTAAAAGCTACGTTGAAGAAATAAATGACGCTGGAAACTGTTTACATTTTTGTCCACCTCCACGGGTGACGAAAATCTAATTTCATCTTATTTTATCATCGTACTACTAAGAAACCAGGTGAGAAGAATACAGGAAATAGTCAACAAGGGAATGGTAACTAGCTTGATGTAATGCGCATACTCAACCAGGACAATGCAGTCAGTGCAGTACCAGTCCCCCTCAGGTATCGACAACAGCTTGGGCTGTGGACAAACAGAAACATTTGTGGAGTCTACACAACATTTAACACTTGGAACTCAACCCAAATAACTATGAAATGATTAAAAAGAAAACAGCATCTTGAAAGAAAACCATGTTTGGCCAGTTACAGTCAAACCAAGTGAAGATCACCTCAAAGAATTGATCATTTGAATATTGTTGAACCCGCCAGTCGTTTCAAGAATGCAATAATGAATTAATTATTTGATTATTTAACCTGCTAGCCCGTTTCAAGAATGGATTGATTATTTGAATATTGAACCCGACAGCTAGCCGTACTTGTTTTGAAAACGCGCGGATCAATTGTTCAAAGCAGAAACCGATTTCTGATTGGACGATGTGAACAAGGGATGCTCCTTAGAACTGAGCGTTTTAAGAGAGCTTTTATAAATAGATGCTTGTTTTTGTAGTTAGTTGTTAGCTAAATAGTTAGTTAATTAGTTGTCTGTATAACTCAATCATTCCATTGTAACTAAACACGTCTGTTGTTTAGAGTGTTTCCAATAAAGACCTTTATTATCCTTATATGGAGTATATAATTTCCACTCAAAATGGCAATAAAGAACCAGCACGGCCGAATTACGAGGGGAAATGAATTCACGGCCTACGAGCCCGGAAAACCTCTCTCTGACCAGTTTAGAGCTGAAATTCTTAATATGTTCAACCCGTGGATTTTCCAAAAGCAGATATTTCGTGATTTACAGGCGCACCATGTACTGTCAGAAAGATAATTCACCATTTTCAACGTTATGGAAATTTGAGTGCCTTTCCCCATGGCGGAAGTGAGCCACGCAAGGTAACGGATGATGTTTTGAAGTGCATAGAAATTTGGAAGCTTCAAACGAATACGGCTATCGGGTTCAATATTCAAATAATCAATCCGTTATTGCATTCTCCGAACGGCTAGCGGGTTCCATGTTCAAATAATCAATTCATTATTGTATTCTTGGAACGATTAGCGGGTTCAATATTCAAATAATCAATTCATTATTAAAGGTACTCTTGAGGAGATACTCCTTACTAAGTTTGACTGTAGATAACTTTGTCAAAATCCATTTTTCGGTAAATAAATTAAATAATTTATTAGCTTCGGTTTATTGAAGCAAGAAGAACTAGGTGAAAGACAAGAAGCACATAACGTAACATACATATAACAGCATTTTCACAGCGTCCACTTAGGATAATTTGACTGCTAAAGAAAGCAAAAGTGTTCCGTATAACGTAGAACTAGAAACAAACTGGCAATTACAACATCCCCTTGACCAGATTGATCCCTTTAAGAGCTGTGTGTGTTATATAAATGAGGGCCTTCCTGTGTGGAGGAACTAGGGAACATGATCATTCATTTCATCGGAATACGGGATATTTTGAGGATTAATTTGAGGGAACAAGGGAGGTGCCTTCTAAGAAAGGGACCTTTGAGAAAAAAGTTAAGAGAGAGTAGAATTTATTTTAAAATAGGGACCAAGGAAGAAAAAGACAAGCACGCAAAACACCAGATTCCAGCGATGCACAGCAGTCTCAAAGAATTATGAAGAGTCTTTCAACATTGTAACCCAGATTTTCGCGGTGGACAAGGGCGCTTTCCATTCGACCAAAAATTCCGAGATTTCCGGTCCGAAACTGAATGGAACGGTCAACCTCGTTCCCAGGGTCTCTCATCTCTCTCCCCGCTCGCCCCAGGGGGCAGTAAAATGAGAGACCCTGGGAACGAGGTTGTGGAACGGTAAAAATTCCGGGAAAAGTTTTCGAAAATTTAGGGGCGCGATCCATTCAACCAAAATTTCCGGAAATTTCGGTCTAAAACTGAATGGATCGCTTAGGTCCAACCGGAAAAAAGCGGTCCACCTTTCGAGGTGGACCTCTTTTCTCGGTTGGACCGAATTTGACCATCAATCCCAGGACCTCGCTGTTCGGTATCTTCCGTGTACAAAATGGAGGAAAATACTCATCACTGCACTTTTATGGATTGTTAACAGCCGATCTATCGGTGTTACTCGTACATCCATGTACAGTTACCACAGGTCTGTCAGGCTGCTTCGCAAGCAAAGTGTATGTTTTGGCTGTTGACGGCTCTTAAAGACGATTTATTTCCCGAGAGAATTTGGAATGTTCTTTTCGTCATTCGATTCGAATGTGGTGTTTGAAGTCATATGGCAAATACCTGGGAACGGTCTGCTCAAAATAACCCGTTATACTGGCTAAATCACTATGAATGAAGCAGCTCCGAGCCTGGAAATCGAATTCAACATGGCTGATGCAAAAGCTACTACTTGCGGCTAAATACAGGAATCGATCCGACTTCTGTCATTAGACGAGTGAACAATGGACTCTTTTAGCGCGTCGTTTGGAATACCGCTGAGACATCAGTGTATGGGGGTTTTTTGCGGACAAAATTTCGAACGTGAATACATCAATGTTTTGTTAAATAAATTATTGTTATGCGTAATAATACAAATTTGAAAGTA
>JAHPZR010023108.1:10000-75000 GCA_019787425.1 Platygyra sinensis | reverse complement strand
CTCCCTTGAACTGCCTTCCATTGCTAGTAAAAAATACAAATATATTTTAAAAGGGTAATTTTTCGAAAAAAAAAATATGTTAAAGATGACAATAGGGCAATATGCATTTTTTTAAGGTTTCAGACACAATCCGGCTGCAATTTACAAGATAGGAATAGTAGAAACGCTTTCATAAAACATTACAAGCAGGTAATTAAAATGGAAATCATTTCAAAATCTCAAAGCTGCGCTAAAATGAATCAAACCGTCTTGGATTGAAATTAAATCAAATCTTAGGTAAAGAATTCAAATCTGCTCAAAACTCAGTCGGGCCGTGCAAAGACAGAGAATGCGGGGTTTAAATAGTCTTGCGATCACCTCAAAGTTTTCAGTTGCTGTTCCTTTTCTGTGCGTGGTTTCAGTAGCATGATATGCTTGAAGACATTTACATATGCATGCATGGTTCAGTGCAATTTTTGAAGTTTGAATTTTAGTATGAAGGCCTTTTCCGGACAAAATATCGAATTTGCATATATCCTTGTTATGTACCAGTCAATTCCAAAACCGCCCATCCCCCCGGGCAAACCCCGGGGCATTTGACTTTTTTGAAAAATTATGGTCAAATTCCCCGCTATATTGTCAGTTTAGACGGTCAAATGCCCCACCCGTTAGAGCTCCAATCTAAGTTCTTTCCTGTTCTTCTAGTCCGCGAACAAAGAGCTCTGAAGAATCGAACTGAGTAGTTGTAGCGTTTCGTTGTTGCTGTGCTCTCGCAATCATTGTACTTTATTCCATGAAAAACGTTTCTGTATCTGGAAGCCAAATTGCAGCTCCAGCAGACGCCATTTTATTTACATGGAAGATCATTAATGACATCACTTCCTGTTTTTCCCGCTTCCTCATCCTTTTAAATCAAACATCTTTTAGTTGTATCGGACATCTTTTAACAAATTCAAACATCCTTTAGTTTTACCAAACATCTTTTAATTGTATCGGACATCTTTTAGTTTTATCGGACACCTTAATAGTTTATAACGAACATGTTTGCTTATTGATTTATTGAGCATAGCATTTATTTATGCAACATATAGACCAGAATATATGCAAATTCGACATTTTGTCCGCAAAAGGCCTTCATATTTTTGGTCTCAATAATTTGCTTTTATTCAATTCATTGTTAGAAAGCTAAACCCAGCATGCAGTACCTATATGAGAAGCGCAATTCTGAATTCACTTCTGCATTTGACATATCAGTTTACTTTCGACTGTTCAGTTGACATGACAGACTTTTGAACAGCCTAGTTACACAGCTTCTGCATAGTAATCCAGTTTGGCTATATGGTAGATATATTTTATGGTCGAGCTACTTGGGTAAATTTTGTTGATACCGGCCATACGGACTAGCTTGTTATCTCAGCCGGAAATCTAAATAGATTACTTCATAGAAAGTGCGACGTACGGATTTTTATTCACGAGTTGCAAAACTTTGCAAAACGAACGAGTGAGCGCAGCGAACGAGTGAGTTTTCAAAGTTTTGCAACTCGTGAATAAAAATCCGTACAAAGCACTTTCTATGCTGTAATCTGTTTATTGTATATATAACGAGAATTAAACGCAACCATTAAATCAGTTTTAGTTTTTTTCCGGCACCATAAGTTTACATGCAGAACGCTGAGAACTTAATGAATGATCGAGCGTAATGAAAAACAAATCCGCTTTCCAGTCCAGATATAGGCGTACAACGAGCCTACACAAGCTTAAATATAATAGGGGAGAATTCGTAAATACATAGTGAGAAATCTTTTCGTTTGTCCATAATTACTGTCAGATTCAATCATGTCATGGCGACATTTCGCGCTGTGCAAAGACAAATTCGGACTCTGTTGACTTACACTGTTTAAATTTGAATGTTCCCCCTTGAATGTTGTTGGCTTTCTGATGTTAAATTTACTTCCTCGGTTTCTTGAATGGCCATTGATTCTCAAACTGAAGTTCTAGCGCTCAAGATATTTGTTAGATATATTCCATTGTTTTTTTTCCGAAAGTGAAGTAAAACGGGAACCGAAGCCATGTTATCGAGACACAAACTTCAAGCGGACGCTGATTTCAAGACCGCTTCTCGGAAGCCATTAGAGTGCTTAACTCTGATTGGCTTAGTGATTCTGTTATGAACGGTGATTGGTTATATTTTTCACATGTGAAGAACGCTATACGCAAACCTGATTGAACGTATCGCTTTTTTCACCGGTGAAATATAGCACATATAGAATTCTATTTGCAAGGTTTATTGCCTAAAATTCTCGCTATATATACAATAAAATATGTTAAGCACCAAGGGTTTCGTCATTAGTGTGGTTGATCATTCGGAACGCTGCCCAATTTTTTAGCTCCAATGTTTCTTGGAAAGTACTCGTCCATTTCTTCTTAATTGAGATTTGGGAAGGTGTCTTTCTAGCTTTGAGTATGTCATTTTGTGAGGCATTTTGGATACTTGAAAGACACTAAAATATCCACCAATAGCCACCTCCATTTCGTAGTTGTTTCAATTATTCCATAGTAGGTCGATGCACAGTTTTAGTCTGATATCTGTTTTCTAGTTCTGGTGGCAACATAAAGACAGTTGGTTCTTCTGTAACTTAATAATTCCAATTTAATATTCCCATTTCATGCTAGTTCTTATAATAAATCGTTTTATCAACTCTTATCAAAGAGTTGTGTCATAGAGGTTGTGAAAGGTATCTATAGTATGTTGGAAGTTCACTTCTCGTCATGGTATATTGGGGTTACATATTCATCAAGCTTGATGCCTTGCTTCCTTCTCTATGTTAGGAAAACAGGCGATCAGAGTCAAATTAAACTCAACAAGGATTGTTTCCGGCCAAATTGCTTTATTTTTAAGTTAGTCTTGTAGATTCCCGGGGTGTAGATTTCAATCGTGATGTTTCATTATAGCAAATTTATTAATTTTTCAGGAACACTGAGTACCATCGTTGCACTTCAAGTAATAAACAAGACATCAGAAGAGTATTGGTTCGTTTTCAAGATCATCAGCATTAATGCTGAAGGAGAAAACATGGAAAAAATCGGTAATGTGACCCGAGGAAGATCGTTATATTTTTTGGCTAAGATCGAGCGTACATCAAGGTAGGTAACAAGATAAGCTTTAACTGAATTTATCCACTAAGTCATGTCAGGATTACCAGAAAGTAATTAGGCATGGTAGGTCTACCTGATAGTGTTTTTTCCATAAATATCATAGTGGAAGCAAAAACAAAAAAAAAACATCCAGTTTTCCGGTATGTTAGTATGGGCCATCATGTCAAATACTTTCATAATCTGGAGAGCTAGAGGAACCGGCAAGTACTAACAGGTGATTTGTCTAGTAGTGTCAACTTCCAAATGGACTTGAAATATGGTTGCTCCTTAATCCACCTAGTACTCAAAAATAATATTGTATAATTATAATTTAGTTTGATTCTGTTCAGGCTAAATTTCTTTGACTATTTGACTCTCTCACCGGTTTGGGGGATGGGGAATGGGGGCTGATCACAGTATTGTCGGAAAACCCAGGACACCTATATGAGTAGCGCAAATTCCCTCTCCAAAATCATTTTTCTTTCATTAACAAACGATACTCATTTTTCTTGCAATTACATACTTACGTACATATATATAGACACGTAGACTTGAACTAGGTCAAAAACATTTATTTGCTACTCCGAGTTTCATGCCTCTTACGAGACACTGATCATCAGGCAACTGCCAAAAAGAAAGAATACGTGATGTATTATAGTGATTTTTGAAAAAAACGGTCACAATTCATAATTGGCTGGGGTGTATAGCAACGGTAAAACAATTTATAGTAAACTGTTAAAAGTAAAGCTAAAAGTAAAGCAAATAAAATCTTGAAAACTACCATAAGAATTTTGTGAAGTCTTCCAGTGTATAAGGATGCTATCTTTGCTTTCTTTAACAGTTCATCATAACTAGACAATGAATCATTAAATATAAATCTTTATATACGTTTGTTCAAAGACTCATTCCAGTTTATCAAAATTTCTAGTGCCAGAAAAATTCCAAATAAGAGAGCAATATTGAAGGTGTGATAGGATAAAAGCCTTGCATAAACGTAACATGACATTACTGATATTTTTAAATCTCTTGAGAACACTGAATTGTTTGTTAACCTTCACACATATCTGTGAGATGTGACTATTAAAGCTCAAATCTTTTTCAATAGTTATACCCAATAAATAAATTAAATTCTTAACGGTAAAAGTGAATTCATAATTACTGTTCGCGCCAAGCACCATTGCCTGGTGCTTGTCTGGATTTACAATCATGCCATTACGCTCATACCAACTGTTAGCAATTCCGAGTTCGTGTCCCAGCCGTGTGTTTAGCGTTTCGAGGTCCTTGTCAGACGAGTACATCTGTTCATCATCAGCATAGGCATTCAGGTTTGCCTGCTTAATATGGTAGAATAAATCATTGCCGCGAACGTTGAAAACATATGGGACCAAGGACACTTCCCTGGGGGACTCCCAGCTTCTCCAGTTTCCATTCAGAAAACATGTCTCCAATTTTTACACGCTGTATTCTTGCGGAAAGCTCCTTAAGAGTTCAATACTCGTCTGTCAAGACCATAAGCATTGCCAACATGAGAGCTTGAGGGATACTATCGAAAGCCTTTGATAAGTCCATGGAAACAATTGCTACAATTTCTTTACTATAAAGACTTTTTTTCCAGTCTTCTGTCAGTCTCAGTAAAGAGGTTTCGCAGCTGTAATTTGGTCTGTATGCAGAGATGAAATCTGACAGGATATATTGATAAAAAGGCTCAAGTTGTTTAACTAGGATTCGTTCGAAAATGTTATTGAGGGCCGAAAGAACAAATTCAACGTTCTTCTTAAATAATGGGATCACTTGCCCCGTTTTCCAGCGTAAAGGCCTAGACTGATTGAGCAGTTCATTATTTTTGCAAGAGGCTCCGATGTTACAGATGCAGACTCCTTCAGTAATCGTGGAGGTATCAAGTCATGACCACAAGATTTACGTGTATTCATTTCTAACAAAAATGTCTCCACTTGCTTAGAGTTAATACATTCAAAGTCGAAATTTGTTATTATGTTTGAAGAATCGTTAGTTAATATGGACTGAATGCTTGGATGAGTGCTGCAATCAGTTCCAAAGTCTTCCTTTTCAATCTCTCTCGCTTCAAGGAAAATGAAATTAATATTCACTCTAGGACCTTTTTTCATTCTTGCATAGCTCAGATTTCAATTTCGTTTCTCTTTGACATATGCAACTGCTAGATCAGTTGACCTGCCCCGGGCGGGCATGCTACGTGACCCTGGAGAGCATAAAATGAAAAGAAGATATACGGCAAGGAACATGATTTGTCATTAGAAGTTCTATTCATAAAAGCATTCACCACATTTATTTTAGACAGGAATACATCTTCACATTCTGACTGACTGCAAATCGTATTGCAATATTGAATGCTTGGTATAAAATTGGCATTCTTTTTTTCTGATTGCCATTTTTACAGCTTCTTATACATCGTAGACCACATCCCTTTAGATTCAGATATCAATTTTAAACTTTCACGCTGAAATCTTGAGTAAGTTTCTTCTCAATTAGAGAACAGTGGACGAAATGTTCACCATAATCTTCCGGGCGCCCAACATAACCTGTTCATTCTGCGGCCGAACACTGAGGCCCTCAAGAAGAGTTTTAGTTATAGGGGCGCAGTAACATGGAACAGTCTGTCAGTGGAGGCTAAGCAGGTCACTACTTTGAATAGTTTTTATTCCGCTATTGTAAGTTAGTAATAACTGTTAAGTTAATTTAGAATAATTAAAATAAGTTGTAATTAAGTTAAGTTAAAATAGTACGTAAATTTTTAGTCTTTGTTTTTAAGTACTTATGGGTTATTGACCAAGTGTGAGGTCAAGATGGCTGGATATTGGCCAAGTTCTTTTTTTGCGTGTTTATGGACCGAGACGAAGTCGAGGTCCATAAACTCGCAAAAAAAAAGAACGAGGCCAATATCCAGCCATCTTGACCGAACAAACTTGTTCAATAAAGGATTTATTATATGGCTTTTGGTGAAATTTTGCTTTCGGGATGCAGCGGGTAGTCCCGAGCGGGCAAGATGGCTCCATCTTGCCCACTCGGGTAGCCAATCACAGCGCGCGATTTGGTTCATCTTGCCCGCTCACGGAGCTAGCCATATAATAATAGGTTACATAAGTTTTTAAGTATTTAAGGTTAATGTGCACGGCTCTTTAGAAGACCACTTTTAGTGAAATGATCCCGTGGATAAATAAAAGTTTCTATTCCATTCTATTCTATTCTATTCTAACTCCTTCTAATGCTGCAAGTTTTGTTTCTAATTTCTACCAACCGGCTGCCTTTTAAGTCCTCTGGGGTTCGCTGGATACGCACCTATACTCTTTTATAACATGAAGTTCCCCATTCCCTATCCCTTCTTTTTCTTTTTTTGCTGCTCAGTATCCATATTCCACAATTTTAACTCGTCTGAAAATTGATTATGAACAAGAAGTGTCACTAGCTTCTTCAACACGGCCATCATACTAATTGCTAACTGGATTTTTTTACTGAGTCTGAATGTTTTTTTTTGTTTTTGTTTTTCAGTAGGTCCAAGGTAAAGAAAAACGCCAAAGTCCACCAAAGCAGACGAGTCCTTTGAATTATACGGAAACCAAAAGTTAGACGCAGAGTTAACTCGTTATGCTCGAGCCATTCTTACACAGCTCCTCCCAACTGTTGAGCGCAACCTTTACGAACGTGTAGACGGAGAGAAACCAGATCCAAATTCTGAGCCAAAACCTGAAAATTCTTCCATGTTTCCCGGTATTGTGAAGATGCACAGAGAAGCAAATACATCGGAAAATGATGAACTTTTGATTAAAAACAAATTCAATCGCTCGGATATCACCAATATGACATCAGACATTGACTTGGACATGTCATACGCTGATTCGTCCGTTCTTAATAAGAGTAACGGCATGGTAACAGAAGGTGAGGTCCACTTGACTGAACAACTAAATTTCGGAGAACCCGTTCAGTTTAAATATGGATCAACAGTCAACATGATGAACGTTTCCTTCACGAGTAAGGTTACGCTTCTCAGTGATGAGAAATCTCGAAGAAGCTATCTGGAAGACGAGGAACTAGCAGATGTTGATGTTCGTGATTTCGTCAAACTCATGGCACCAAATTCTGACCAAAAATTAAGCGTAAGATCCTCCGAGAGAGAGGCTCTAAACGAGCCGTCAGCAGATTCAAACGCAATGAACACCACGTCCACTGGCGAAGATGAGAGAGAAACTAACTCGACAACAGCATCGCACGACTCAAGACACCGAAGTCGCAGAATCCCCTTTTTTAAAAAATTCCTTAATGCTCCTCAAACGGTAACGTTCACACTCTTTCAGAAAAAAGTTATTGGCATAAATATGAAAGTGGCAGTCACTATTCGCATTGAATCAATTAAAAAGTTATACTACCTGGAGCTGGACAAGACTGAGTTGGATTTAACTCTGCAGTTGGGAGCCAGTGTAACAGTGCCATTTCTCCGAAACTCCATTGACACCAGTAAGAAAGAAACAAAGAAGATAGACGGACGAAACATCGAAGTTGTAAGTACTTGAATTTAAAATGTGGAGGTTAGATGGGGCCTCCATTTCACCAAGTTCTTTTGGGAAGCTGACTTACGGTTTACGGAAAACGAGGTTGATAAAAGCATTATCATGGTGGAAAGTAAATCGTAGCAGTCGTTCGTGTGCTTTTCTTTTATGCGTATTATATTTTGAGTTTTTCTTATTTCACTGTTGGCTATAATGACTACTTTTAAACAACTCTACGAAAACAGGACAATACGGAAAGCTTTTCAGCCTCACATAATATAACGACCAAAAAAAATTGCCATAAAATTATTGTATTTATGCGTCTGGCTTCCGAAAGACCATTAGATGGGGCCTTAGGAGCCTATCAAAATCGATTACAATGATCTGACTTATACATGACCGTACATTTTGATTGGCTGCTACTTATGATCTATTGTAGGACAGACGCAGAGATAAAGTCACCAATAGCAACAAATTGTTTCTTTATATTATACAACAACACAGATTCCATGTTGCCGTGGGTCTGTACTGTAACAAAAGACTTCAAAATGTGCGAGGGTATCAGTGAGACTGACTCGGCTGCATCTCGTGTGCCACTTTTTGGTTCTTACCAGATTCTGACGTCATCCATGATCTATTCAAAACAGAAATGGAATGTATATGTTAAGTATACCACAGCATAGGTTAAAAAAAAAGAACATTTTAGACAAGGGGTCACAGTCTATGGGGCTATGAGCCGCCTCTATGATGGGGTGTTACTAAATAGAGTAACACATTACCGAATAACGGAGTAACAGAACAACGCGTGACGGCGATATGCTCATGTAAGAAAATGACTCCATGAATTTCTGGAAGCGTTTGGAGTGATACAAAAAGATCACGAAGTGAGACTCTGCAGTCAGTCACTAGATGTCGTTGCCAGACAGAAGACTAAGCGGTTCGTATTTGATTGCAAGCAGGAGAAAACTCTGCCAAACAGAGATCGTCACGATATAACGCAGATATTACAGTCTGTAATAAGTAACTGTGAGACGCAAGGTTAGAGGAATATTGATATTGTCCTAACAAACGTCACATTTCAAGGTGAAATAATGTCAAGTTTCCAAAAAGAAAACGACGCGAAGTTTCACGGGGTTTCCGGTTACAGGACTCAGTTTAGTTTAGATTATCAGAACGACTGTTAGGGGCTGATAACAAGCGCCTGCGCAGAAACGCCGGAGGTGCTTTTTGGAAGATAGACGAAGACCGCGACCGAATTTTAAACTTAGGCTTTTCTGCAGGAAGCCCAAGTAATAACCTCATTGTTTGAAACGTTTATATATTTGTAATGCTATTTACTGTTTTGTTTTCTTTCCTACAGAGCTACAGTATTCCGATACTCTGGGTTGTCACTCTCGATTTGGACTTTGTGCTAAAAGCACCCACTACAATCTCAGTGGACCCAGGGTCACTCTCAACATCCCGGTTAAGCCTAACGGTGAGTAGATAGTACTAAATATATCTCGATCGATGGTTAGCACGTAATGCAACAACGATTGAAATGTCTGGGCGCATTGTTTATTTAACTATGGAATAAGATATTTTTTTCCAATATCAAACGATTTTGTTGATTCAGCCTCAATTTTGTGGTAAGAGTATTTGCCATTCAAACCGGGACACCATGATGTATAACGCACGGTCTCATAAGTACTGGTTCTTTTGACCTCATTTGACAAAAAAAAAATACTAAAAAATGTGGAAACGTGAGCGCTAAGAGAGTTTAGTTCTTGCCGGCGAAAAGGCTTAGCACGCTTTCGGTCACCATTATGGAGCAGCACTTCCTGATTTTGGGTGTCTAGAAAACGACGACCTAGAAAATGACGACTTAGAAAACGACGACCTAGAAAACGATTTGACGTTTTTACTCAAATTTTTGAGGATGGATCTCAAACCTTCATGGGTCCACAACTTTCCCACAACTTTCTGAGCCAAATAGATCGCCCTGCGAAGAAATCTCTCTATGTATTCACAAGCTTGGGTAATTTAAAAGACATATCATGGTAATACAGATTTTAACCATCTAAGGAGAATATAAAACGCAAAGATACCTTAATATCAAATCGAATTTAAATTTCACGCAACTGAATTACTAAAAGTCAGTCGGTGAAGCGCTCATGTCACGTCATCCACAGATACATGTATAATATTAAAGTGTCTATACGGCCAACAGGGTTTTATAGTTATGGTAGCTCTATACTGTGTAAAAAGGTATTCTAAGAAAAAAATTGAATTCTGAGATTTTAACGCCCTGAGATCTAGCCTTAAAGTTTCCGCTTCAGCCACGCTCAACGAAGTTGACCGTGAATCAGTGCAGAAAAGGGTCTGGGTTTCTGAATGGGTCGTGACGTCAAGTCAGGAATCACAAAATCCTTCTAGTTTAGGTAATTGTTGTTTCAGTAGTGGTGAGGAATTTTCCTCGACGAAAAACAAACAAATTGAAGTTGTCGAAGCAATGCAAAAGCATAAAGCTTTGAAATATTCCTGAAGTGACGTCATTCGTCACCAATTTATCATTACGCGGTCAACTTCATTGGGCGTGGCTTAGGCGGGAAATTTAAAGCTTGATTTTATGGCAAAAAGCATCGGAATTCACTTTTTTGGGTTTGAAGACATTTTCAGATGTTACAGAGATAATGAACACCTAAAACAACCTTTTGGCCGTATGGACACTTTAAACTTGCTAAATGTTAAAGATTATTTGCTGCAGGTCTGACAATAGTTATTTTAAAATAAAGACATTTAACTCCCCTCCTCCAAACAAGAATAATAAATGTGCAGGAATGACTGGTTGCCAATAGATCGGTGCCCTTATGACCTTTAGGAATAAAATAAGTTCACCGTTCTCATGAGTTTTCTTCACAAGTTCACGGCTGATCAACACAACTTAATGCAAATTGATCCTTGACCAGGGTTTGTCTCTCCACAAAATTAAACTAATGAACACCGAAGTCACGGCGTTTATGGCGGGAATGTCAAGTTACCAGTTTGCGTTCGCATAATTAAATAGGAAGTGTAAATTATTACAAAAAGTTTACAATAGTAACTAGTCCTCACTGATTCAAGCACCAATATAAAGTTTACATTAACTTTCCAATATATGAAGGTACGATGAAACGATCCGATCAGTGCACAGGCGGCCCAGACGTTGTTTGTGATTTACATACGTGACAGTATTGCGTTACGTTTTGAGCCATTTAAGAGAATGTATGAAAATGGTTCGAAAATCGCTCTAAATTCAAATTGTAGTAAAGGATTTAAATAAAAGAGGCTTACCTTAGACTGTGCTTGTGTTGCACAGTCTAAGGTAAGCCTCCTTTATTCAAATCCTTTACTATAAGTTGAATTTAGAGCGATTTTCGAACCATTTTTATGCATTCTCTTAAATGGCTCAAAACGTAACGCAATACTGTCACGTATGTAAATCACAAACAACGTCTGGGCCGCCTGTGATCAGTGGTGTGTTACTAAACAGAGTAACGTAGTAACGAGAAACGAAGTAACAAGAAACCGAGTAACGAGAAAAAAATTCGAAGGGTCAAGAATTCTCAAATCTCTTAAAAATATGTAGAATTGATTAAAATCGTGTTTTAGTATTGATATATAAATAGGAACTATAAAACCAATTCACAAAGCAAGCTTGACGACCCATAAGCTCAGAACTAAAAGTTTTAAAATAAAACATTGTGTCTAGATACCTGTAGTATTTTAATAACACTTCCCGGCTACCATAT
The DNA here is from genome assembly GCA_019787425.1 of Platygyra sinensis. NCBI lineage: Eukaryota > Metazoa > Cnidaria > Anthozoa > Scleractinia > Merulinidae > Platygyra > Platygyra sinensis. Next base: position 63,596 of record JAHPZR010023108.1, on the reverse strand, counting down.
ATTAACCGGCAGTATGAAATTATTCTAGAATTTCCGGGAAAACCTCATCTAATCCTTCGTTAAAACTCGTAGCTCTTTGCCTAGAAATGTCAAGGGATTTCAATTATAATTTTGGCTTTGTGGTTGAGGAAATTTTCGAGCCTGGGCATACTAGAAAATTTTGACACTCAAAATAATTTCTTCAAAATTGAAACCCAGTGAAAGTATTCGATATTTGTTCAGAAATGCGAAGCGAGTCTAAATGATGTTTTGCTTCTGAGATGTATTGAATTTTCTTAACTTCAGCACACTATATTAAAGAAACTTGACCTAGACTCACGGCAGGGTTGTTCAAAAAACGTACTGGCAATATCCACTAAAAACCGTGATCATCGGAACCTCCCGAGAGTATTTCAGCATTTCAATCTATGGTCGGAAACACCAAACGCGTTTTTACAGTGCTTGGGTTTTGCACAAATTGTACGAACTTTGTTTGACTCGCGGACACGGGCAGTCAGACGTTCTTCCCGTATTTCCACCAAAATTTCCATTTGAACCTGCTGAGATGTCGGTGTAGAAATAACCAAGCGTTTTATGGCCTCAATAACTGCCTCCTTGAAAACCAGTACAAATGCGCATAAAATTAAAGAAGTAGTGCGTGACGTTTAGATCTGAGGATAACTTTTTTACTATAACTGCTGACTATGGTTGATGCCACCACAATATTAAGCGGTGGCAAAAACGCAATAGGTATTGTCAGTTTGGTTTTGAACTTCAGAGGTCTCGTGTTTTGTGAAAACGCAATAAAAGTCATGAACAAAAAGAGAAAACAAACAGCGGTTACAAACATAAACAGCAAGTTTCGCATGGTATATTTAACTTGACGTTTCGTATGCTACAACATACATCTTCAGAAGTGACGGTTACAAAATATGACGAGATTTAAAAAGACAAAAATCTAAAGCGAGGTATTGGTAACTAGCTTTTTGGCTTATATCTTAGATATGGTTTGGATAGTTTTTATTATATTAGATTTATTATTTTTATTTTAATGTAACTTGTAAGGCGCATTTGAATATATTCATATAGATATTTGCGCCGAATAAGTAATAAATTATTATTATAGACAACAATGGAAAAAAGAAACTATATCCGGTGTGAATTACATGTATAAAGAAGGAGATTTTCACTACCGACGTTTTCATTAAGGGCGGGTTTCAAGTCCCGTATTAACAATGTTTCCTTGATTTTACACTGTAAATCACATTGGACCACTTGCTAAGATCTCAAAATGGTCCCATGGTCAATGTGATTAATGTGATTTACAGTGTAAAATCAAGGAAACATTGTTAATACGGGACTTGAAACCCGCCCTAAATGAAAACGTCCGGTAGTGAAAATCTCCTTTATTAATTCACACCGGATGTAGTTCTTTTTTCCATTGTTGTCTAGCTAGTTACCAATACCTTGCTTTAGATTTTTGTCTTTTAAAATCTCGTCATATTTTGTAACCGTCACTTCTGAAGATGTATGTTGTAGCATACGAAACGTCAAGTTAAATATACCATGCGAAACCTTACTGTTATGTTTGTAACCGCTGTTTGTTTTCTCTTTTTGTTGAAGTTGAAATGGCCGAAAAACAAGAAAAGTCATGAAACTATATCACTCGCAGCCGACGTCGTTTCCTAGGTTGTCGTTTTCTAGTAGGTCGTCGTTCATTCAGGTCGTCGTAGGTCGTCGTTTTCTAGACACCCCCTGATTTACACATATGTTTGAGCTGTGTTGGTGTTCTAAGCTTCTCCACACTTATTTTCAATTAACACACTCGGGTTAGGGTTAGGGTTAGGGTTTAGGGTTAGAGGTTAAGAGGCTAAACCCTAACCCTAACCCTAACCCTACCCTAACTCATTGTTAATTTTGCAATGAGTAAAAGACAAAAACAACACAAATGAAAAGTGCTCTTCATGGCTAACAAAAGAATCCATGACCAATGCTCAAAACGTCAAGCCTAAACAACGAAAAAAACAAGGTGTGCACCCGCGGCGGGGGTACTCTCTATAATGGCCTATACGGGGAAGCTCCGCCCGAAAGGGGTACCTTTTTCAGGCTTTAGGTAAATAAAGGGTAGGGATTTCAAAAGCTGAGGTATATCAAAGGGTAGAGAAATCGGTCATTTAGGTATTAAAAAGAGTCTAATTATAATATTTCGAAAAGACGCCCATTATATGGCTGTGTCCGTTTTATTTATGTAAGCACTACATGAAAACGAGAACAAGACTTCCTAAATTAGATTTGTGAAAGGGGTACCTATTTTCAATAGAAGGTATATAAAAGGGGTACCTTTTCTGCCCAAATGATATATAAAAGGGTAAGGGGTTGTATCTCGGGGCGGAGCCTCCCCGTATAAAACTTTGTTAAGCACCTCCCCGGGGTGTGCATGGATCGTTCACTTCGGCCATGTTTTTTGCTCCGCTTTCTGCCCGTATTTTTGACACATACTACAGATTAAAACTGTGGCATAATTTTGCGTGTTCTGCTGCTCCAGTGAGGTAAAATGGCCTAGCAGTTGAATAATAAACCGCTGCCTCTGTCAGCAATATCCTCGATGATGTTAGTGAGACGAATTAAGGATAAAAGGGTCGCCAGAAATCACTGATACAAATAGATAAATGAATTAATAAAATATAAGCTCTTACAGTCCTTACAATTTTGTAAACTGTCACTTCAGGTGACACCCTCTGCATCAGTAACGACCACTTTGCAAGGATCTGTAGCAGTAGTGATCATTAGGGCTGGGGTGTACGGTGATGGGCACTTGATAAGCGGAAGTCTTCCAATCACCGTGTCGTACGATTCAACTCGCCCTTCCTACAGGGATACCTGCGTGGATGTTTCAGCTGACGTAAGGCTCCTTGAACTGACGGCTGGTATCTTCTACCAATGGAGAAAATGTTGGTGGCATTGGATTTGGTTTAAGTGCGGGTGGGGTACTCGACACACCTTGTACAGTTTTGGCCGATGGTCTGCCTTCAGTTTGCAGCAAAATATGCTATATAAATGTTTCTGATTACACTTTGCAGGGCGGTCCGAGTGTTGTGAACTGTTTCGTTTTAGAGCGCTTTTCAGTTGGGTGTTGAAAATACTCTGGAAATGCAATGGTTTTGCTTAACTTTGCTCTGTGATTGGTCCAGAAAACTCTGCCACTCCCTCAAACAAACAGATGCAAAACTTACACTATCACGACTTAGTCGCTCGCGTTTTCCAAGCGAGTTCCTTGTTTTTACTTTGAGTCGTGTTGGCTCTCTAGGGTACTTTCATTTCTACTCATTGGCCTTTGTGAGTTTTCAGCTGTTTTGGTTTTTCAACACTCAATTGAAGAGAGGTCTAATAAGGGTTTTAAAGCCATCGCTTTTGGATTTGATTAAACTTAAAGTCGAAGTACCTCAGATTTGAGAGGGCATGCGTGGATTCTATCTTTGGTTTCCAGTCCATGATTGTAGTTGTAAAATCACTATTTCCTAAATCATTTGTATACGTGATTGAAGCAAGTTTTTTTTTCTCTGTTATGCAGTAGAATTTGCAGTAATAGTGTTCACGATCGCCACTGAAATCCAAACATATCAACAATTAAGGTAGTCAGGTTGTCAACGGTGTGACAAAGTTCTGGTACCAGTCTGTTGCCAAGCGGCAGGGATGAAATGGGTAAAGCTTATGACGTCACAGGATCACTTGCATCAAACAATGCTTGTCGATCGATGACTGATGGCTCTTCATCAGATTGGTTGGATTAAAGATCCCATTTGTTTTTGTAGCTATTCGCCTCAGCATTGAGATGATTTATGTACTCAGTAGGGCTCTAAATTGATTCAAAAGTTAGGCAAACTATAGATAAATCATTAAACTTAAAAAAAGGAATAAAACCTACCGTTTTGGCAGCTTAAATCAGTTCTTTCCACGTCATTTGCGTTATGATGAAGTTAGAAACCGACACTGTCAACGACAAAACGAAATTGGCCTAAAAATGTTAACAAGCATAATAAAGTACACTGTAGGAATTTTGAGTTTTCCTTTAAAGTTGACAATTTTTTTGAGAAACAAGTTATAGTCTGTGCATGTTTTGGTTGCATCTACATAGCTGTAAAAGTTCCAATCATACCATGTATAACTAGTGTGTATTTGTGTAGTGCCTATATAACCAGTGTTTTGTGTGCAACAACAATAAACTACTGTTACAACGCAAGCCTTGTATTGTTAACTTGCCGTTTTTCTGTTTTTAAACTATAAAAATTACCGTGGAAACCTTAATTTGGATTACTCCCTCTCTCTCTTGTACACCAGAGGGTTAAACTACAAATGACCTTTGTTAAGGTAAAATCTTTATTTAGACAGGTATTTCCTTCAGGACTTTACAATATTGAATTAAATTGATCTAACTAACTACAATAAAGGAAATGATAAAAAACCTGCTTTGCAAGGAAGCCGTTTATGTAAGCAAAGCAAAACTTACATAAGACTGCAATTCAAATTATTTTCCTTCAGCTTAGATTCAAATTCATTAAGAGAGGGCGACTTCGAATATCCTTCTTTAACAATAATTAGTGCGGGGCTGTGGGATGGCAAGCGAATCAACAGTCACTATCTCTCAGATTATAGGTTAACGTGCCGGAACGGAAGGATGAAGTGTGAACTAAGACAGTCCGTAACCATGTTATTTGCAATCTTATACATCATTAATGATTGCCGGATTAACAAGGCTTTGACAGTCCAGTTTAACCCAGTTTACCATTCGCAACAATTCATCGGTGTTACGATCGTAACTTGAAAACGTTTTGTCAAGTGCAGCACGATTTTGTAATTTTTGTAACTTTTGAGAAAGACTCTTACAACAGCCGGGAGCCCCACACCGAGCTGCAGTAATTGGGATGAGGTTGGACTAGTAAACTGTAGATGGAAAGTAGAGTGTTATATGGAACCGTATGCCTAATACGTTTAATGGCGTTTATATCAGAAGCAATCTTTTTAGAAAGCTCATTGATATGGCACTCCTAAGAGAGATTTTCATCAAGGTAACACCTAAGGATTTTACAGTCCAGACTTGTTTTATCGGAAACTGGCTGATTGTGGTAGTAGGAGTCGCGATCAGTAATATTTAAAAATCTTTGCTATAGCCTGCGTTACTTGGCGGTTTGTGAGCAATTTGAGCTCGCTAAGAAAGCGAGAAGCCGCGAGGGGCCTGGGAATTTCGCCGCTTTGGTGCGCTAGCGCTCAAATTGCTTAAAAAATTGCTTAAACCGCCAAGCTACTCAGGCTACCTTTGCTTGGAACCGATCAGAAAGAATTCTGTCTTGGTCATATTTAGAGTAAGTTTGTTGACTACAAGCCACACACCAATTCTCTCAAAATCATGATTAAAACATAGTAGACTATGATTAAAACAATTGTTGATTTCATCAACATCACTACTAGCAAAAGTAATACTAGTATCATCGGCGTACATCCTAGATTGGGAATTCTGGAGACCAGCGAAAGAACATTTTGGACGATTTATTCCCGTTTACTAGACACGCTTGGGCTCGGTTTTTTTAACAAGAGCAGAACCAATGGTTTGTGGAACCCTGAATACCATAAGCTTGTGATTTTGAAAAAAGAATAGTGTGGTCCACCGTAGCCTGTAGCCTGACAAGTGAGGATTGAGAGAAGTGTAAACGATAATTGTAGACTTTGTTGTCCACTCAAAATCATATTCGGAGAATTTTTAAAAAAAGACCCTTGAAATTCATGCGAGTGAAATCACCCTACGGTCAAAACATTTTCCCTGATGATCTGTTCCAGTTCGCGAGTATGGTAATAGATGAGTTCATAATAGTCCGATGCAATGAGAATGCTTCCTAATGCTGTTGAGTTGCTCGTAGGTAGTTCTTACAGTGAAGTTGGGTCTATTACACCGGGCTATCAACGGTAAATTTCATGATCAGTATTACAAATGTAGCCCTCTATCGTAAAAGAAATTCTCGCAGACCATTCAATTGTCCAAATCGTGTTTATTCGATGACTCGTATTCACAATTAACTTAATCAGAAAAGCTCATGAGTAATTATATTAAAAGTCTCGTGATCAACTGTCAATCATAAACGTCATATGAACTCTATACAAACAAAACATAAACAAGAACCCCATGTGGGCTAATAAGTTTCACGACATCCTCGTTAAAGGTCAATATCTGTCCTGATTTAGCAAAAGATAGCCAGGGAAAACCAAATGCACTCAAGGCCATTCTCCACCACCCTGCCCTCCCCCTTTTGGGACTGGAGGCCCCTCCACCTAACCCAAGGTACTCCTCCCGTCGACGGTCAAAGCTAAGCTAACAGAAGGCAGCCGGCTGTAACCTGCGATCAGGCGTCCTTTTTCTTCGTACCTTCCCGCCGCCAAAAAGAAAGGACGCCTGATCGCAGGTTAAGCCGGCTGCTAAGGCCAGCTGCCAAAAGGCAAAGTCAAGAACCAGTACTGACCCTTAAAGCAGAGCAAAAGTCTTTGTTGAAACAAGGCAAAACACTGAACTAACCCACCCCCGCTAGCGGGCCTGAAATTCAACAGCTGACCCTGGGCTACCGTCGACCTTCAAGCCCGGATTCCAGAGTCCACGTTTTGTCAAATCAGGACAGATATACTTTTACAGATTCGGTGTATAAAACCTTTATGACGTACAGATGTCCTCCAAAGTAAAAAGACTCTTACACCAGTGTAGATAAAACAAAGGAAAGTCGGGCTGGACTGGCACGAGTTCCTTTTTTTTTGAAAGTCCCACTGCGTTATTTGCGTCCCCAGCATAATTTATTCCGTACCATCTGACCAGATCGTGCAAAGGATCTAATGTTGATTCAAAGAGGGTTGTTCTTTTCTAAACATGAATAGCCTCTTTTATCTTAAGTTGAAAAGTTGACGAGGCGAGATCCAAAACATGAAAAGAATCTGCTGAACACAAGGCGCGACTATGTTCAGAATTTTGTACATGTTTGAAAATGTGAGAGGCCTTATCACTGGCTAAATGTTCCTTCACACGAGTGGAAAAATGCCGGACCGTTTGGCTGGCGTAACAGGCATTACAGCCCGCAAATGCAAACTTGTAAACCACACGTAAGCGGACCCCGCTAGGGATAGGGTCTTTCACACCAAACATGTTACCGATCTTAAAAGAAGGAAAAAAGACAAAAACTAGTTTGATATCTAAAATCATTGCAATAGCGCTTGACAAAATGGCGAATCTTCTCTGAGTAATAACAGAAAAATGGCCTATGTAGGGTAGCTTAAAATAAAAAGTAGGTGAAGTAGTGGGAAGGAACCCTGGGGACAATGATAGCTTTAGGACCCAAAGCAATCATTATCTCTACGAACTAGTATCTTCATAGTGGTATTAGGCCCCGACCACAACACACCGGAGAAGCTTTATTTCTCTGATTAGGCCCTATCCGTCTAAACTAATCCGTCACGAAAACGTAGCTTTTCGAAAACGCTCTTCACACTGGAGGAATTTGAACACGCCGACTTTGGGTTTTTTGTGAACAGAAAACATTTTGCAAACGGAGCTGTTGGAAAACGATGACATCACGATAATCACGTGATTCCCCCGCCCGAGTTTTCCTCAAACACGAATCCAAAATGGCCGCTGATTGTTGCTTTTTCAAATTTCTCCAGCGGGATGTGGAACTGAGGGGGGCCTTAAACTTCCAAGTCGCGCTCATGACAGTGGCACATAGTAAATGGTCTCAGCACAGAGCAGTTAAAAAAAGCCAAAACATGTTTTTATTATTTCAGCAAGCCTACAAGAGTAAAAATGTCATACAAAAATGTTTACTTTTAAAACTCCATTGACTGATCTCTGTGGGTACGAACGGTTCCTAACTGGTTTAAATAAGTGTTGTCGGCTGACTAGTCAATCCTGTTATGTACAAGTTTACGTTGATTGACAGATTACAACTGACATGGCAGTTAGCGACTAGTTATTGATTATCCCGTACAAAATTCCAACAGTGACTTGCATTAACGAAAAAATTATCTCCACCCCCAAAAGAACATCATTCAAACTCTTACATCTCTGCTTGTGATGCATTAAAAGAAAAGAAAAACAAACGAAACTATTGAAACCATGCGCGTTATTCTCATTTCATCTCAGCAAATCTGTTAATGAGAAAAAAAAAGACCCACGTAAGTCAAAAAGGAAAGTTCAAATGGGAAAGAAAGTTTGGTCGTTGATGGGAAAGTAGCTTGCAGTACAGGCAGTTTTTGATGCCGCCATCTTGGATTGGATGCTTAACCGGTACAAGAATGGGGCTCGCCTACTCTCTCGGCAAATTTTCCCTCACCCCATCCTTCCACAGTTACCAAATCCAAGATGGCGGGTTCAGAATTTTCGCGCGCTCAAAATACGCCCACAGACAACTATGGAGCAGGCGTGTTGGAAGACCAAGAAACTAAAGGAAAATTCGTACCTTTCCCCCGACCCTCAGTCCATGTTTGGAGCCAGTTCCTCCCAGCGTCGTTCAAAGAATTGGAAAAGTCGTTTGCCAGCTTGACCAACCTACAGAAATAAAATAATACAGAAAAAATAGATCGTGAACGTCATTGACTTCGATGTAGCACGGTACTGATAATTCAATTTGCGATCAACAAAACCGCAGCTCGACTGTGCAAGTCACGTGACTCACCTCCGAGTCATCTTCGTTAAATTCTTCACAGTTTAAGAAAACTGTTCGTGCGTCATCCACAAAATCAGCGGGGCCTGGATACCTGTTCAAAAGCAAAGCTTGTGATTAGCACCCAAAAATGTTTCAGTAACACCTGAAATTTGGAGGTCGCGGGTTTAAATCCCGCTCTGACCTCTAAGCTGGAGTTGTTTCTCGGTAGACCCTAGTTTAACTCCATGGTCACACTTGTAAATAGCCAACTAGTCTTTCTCCCGCCAGTTGGGATTTTTATGCCTATAATATTCAGTTAATGTATTTGAATCTTTCAGTTTAAGTGCTATGCCTGTGAACAAGCTACGGTGTAGTTAAGCACATTCAAAGTCAAACAACACTGAAGATCTATGACCTATTTTGCTAAACACGTCTCAGTCTTTGCTGATCTTAAAAACCCTTGTAGTTCCTTTTTGGTTTGGTTTGTTTTGAACTCCTTTTTGGCGTTTTTCAACCCGAAAAAGCATCACTTAGGTTTTCCTTGATTAAAGGCAATTCTGAATAAAAAGGCAATACATAACACTTACTGGCAGTCACGAAGCTTTATCTTCATGGTGTGGAAATCCATGGGTCTCCTAATTATCTTGTAATACTCTGGAAACTAAAGTGACACACAGAGCATGTCAATTCCTAGTGGCTACCAAGATGCTAACGCGAGAATCTAACTACGATACAAAGAAATCGATACAGTGCTCTTAACATTTTGGGCAAATGTAGACCAACAAACATTACTACCTGTCTTTATTAACCACTCCTTCTCTTTCCGCCCCTGGATTATAAACAGTCTTGCTTTGTTTTCGCAAACCCGCCACTGTGACTCACGCACTCGTACCCAATTCCTTGAGCAATTTTGTCACGGTATTCCAAACTGCGGCTGCTTTATCTGGGAAAATAGAGGGACGGCCACTGTCTACCTACCCTCCCCTCTCTCTATCTCCGTCGACCACAAGTAAATTGAAATCAAGGGCTATTGAACTAGAAAACGCGTGATCGTGGCACTCACTTGTTTAGGGTTAACCGGAACAAGGAACGGCCAAGCATCCTCATGTTTCTCCATTTCCGCTAAGATCATACGGCAAGGTGCCATGTCTTTGGAAGCTTGTTTCCGGTTGGCATGTGGGCGAACTTCTTCCTTCGGGGGAGGGGTGAGAGGTCGGCTGTCGTCATTTTCGTCATCCTCTTCTTTGAACTTCCGCTTCCGGCGTGGCTTGCTTCGCTTCTACGATTAAATTTTAAAAAATGTTGTTCAAGTTTGCCCTTTGTACTTCACTCCCAGTTTCTCCCCTGACTTTACCATGCTCTGGTAAACAAACACTGTATTCCAACACAACAAGAAGACATAACATGCAAGGTTATGAGAGCCTAAACTCGGCACTGAGAAAAATAAAAACAACATTAAACTTACTCTTTTACAGTTTGGACAAGTCCATGATGCTCTGGGAACCCTACAAAGAGAAGATCACTTGGTAAGCAAAGAAAACAAACGGCTTAAGGTAATTTTCCAGAATTACACTGCGAATCTCTACTGTGCATAATTTCATGCGTGATCAGCGCACGCGCATTGAAAAATGGCGGCTTTTCCTTCAGGGCTGGACCTCGCCATAGAGGTAAATCGTCATTTTCTCGAAAACCAGTATGGTGACCTATCATTTTTTCTTTTGTTTTGAAATAAGTAATTTCCCTATGTACAATAAATATGGACCAATTCTTAGTGTAGAACAAGAAACAATCGTCAGAAACTGTAGCGAATAATCGTAACTATAATCATGCTGCTATTATAAGGATTTATGGAGTATAAACAAGGTGCTGCTACTCCAAAATGAACATGGGCACCCCTCATGATTATTTTAAAATTTAAGTTCCTATAATATGAACAATTAAAAGGTAAAGTTTGACAAAAAAATATCAGTGCAGGTTCTATTTCGGTAGAATGACCTTAAGAAAAATCAAAACGTTTCCAGTTACCTTGTACCTCTGTTTCAAAACGAGTCTGCGTACAAAGTCATTCTTGTGAAAATGAGTTTGATTGACATGAAAATGAACCTGTACGCAGAACACATTTTCATCTGAATGGTTTCACACAAAGACTTGATTTGACACAGAGGCAAAAGACAACTCGGAAATGGCCTATTGTTTGTTAACTGTAATCCGTACTTGCTAAGTGGCGGTTCAAGACACTGCAAGTGAAAGTTTCTTGGGCAGTTGTCACATTTAGCCATCTTGCCTGTTGCTCCGCCACACATACAGCAATTATCGCCCCCAGCGGCCTGAAATGACACCAGACAAACACAATGTGACCATCCAGACAAAATTCAACACCAGAAACTACGTTGAAGAAATAAATGACGCTGGAAACTGTTTACACATTTGCCCACAAATGACGAAAATCTAATTTCATCTTACTTTATCATCGTACTACAAAGCAGCCAGGTGAGGAGAATACAGGAGATAATCAACAAGAGAATGATAACTAGCTTGATGTAATGCGCTTACTCACCAGGACAATGCAGTCAGTGCAGTACCAGTCCCCCTCGGGTATCGACAACAGCTTGGGCTGGGGACAAACACAACGCAATTGATCAGAAACATTTGTGGAGTCTACACAATATTGAACACTTAAAACATAACCCAAAATAACTATGAAATGATTACAAAGAAAGCGACATCTTGAAAGAACACCATGCCCAGGGCTAAAAAAAAAGCACCGTCTAATTACCCCGGACAAGAAGATTTTCCTTCTGGTCAATTTTAATTTTCATTCTCACTTGCCTGGTGGTCAAGGGATCAGGTAAGTAGTGTGTCGACTGAATCATTAAATGAGCAACCTAAGATTTGTCAAGGAAAGCAAAAGTTGCGTGCTATTTGTCCCAAGGGTAAGATGGAATTCAAGTTTTTGTCAAGCTCTGCATGCCACTACAAGATTGATGCAAAGATCAAAAGAACTATATTTAACTTGAAAAGTTTCAAAATTCTAAAAAAAACAGAGAGGTCTGTTCAAATCCTTGGCTTGAATGCTGTCACGTGACTCACCATGCAGCAGTACGTATGATAACCTCTGTCACAGCCGTCACACAGCAGAAGTAACTCTTCATTGTCACCTTTGCGGCAAATCTGGCAGAACTTTAGGGAAAAAAGAAAAAATGTTAAAGAAGACACAAATTTGTTTCTAGTTTCACTCTGCAGGTCTTGCTACTTGGAAAGTATCATTAGTTTTCTCAAGTGCTGCTATCCAAAACCAGTTCTCTCCAACAAAGAACCCACCTAACCACGCAAAGCCAAAGTACACATACATCTCAGGTGGTGCACTCAATTTGTCCCCCCCACCGAACCTTTCTGCTCAAAATTCGACCGAAAAAATTCCATAATGATGACATAGCTTTGTAAAGAGCTATACTTCTGTTTACACAGGCTACATCATCATCATAATCATCATCAACAACAACAACTTTATTGTCCTTGTTGTCATCACCATCATCAACAACAACATTGTCCTTGTCATCATCATCACCATTGTCATCGTCACCGTTTTCTACAGGTACACACAAGGCATGTCATAAAAAGATCCATGCCTCCAAACTCAGTGTTTTCAAAGCAGACAGGCAAATATCCCCTTACCACTTTCATGATGGACTTTTCCCAAGCTACACAGTCATACAACATGAACAGACACATCGCCAGCTGAGACGCAGACTGTGACGTCACAACTGCATTACGCCATATCTTTAGTGCTGGGGTCGTCATTTCCATATCAACCCTACAAATAATAACATCATCCACAAATTTCAATTTGTTTCACATAACTATATTATATTTAACAAATTGATGTTGTCAAAAACAGGAGATTGATTTGTTTTCTACAAAAAAATTATTGCTGCATCAATTATAAATTCATTTGTCTGTCTGCTCTTTGGCAATGAAAATTAGCCAGCGAGGATATTGGAATCTCTTCAGTTTATCTCAACTTGAAACAATCTTCCAGGATTACCATAAATAAATGAACCTTGAAGACTTTGGGCACTTTCCAATACATGAAAAATTCTGAGCATTTTCCAGAATTTCTGGAAAGAAGGACAAGGTTACAAGGTACATCAAAACTTTTTAGCAATTTCTTTCCAGGGATCCCCATTCCATTTGATTTTCAACTGGAATTTTAGAAATTTTTCAGTTCAATGGTATGCTTTTCAGAAATTCAACAATTTCCAGATTTTCTAGAAACTTTCTTAAATAATCTCTGTACCATTTGCCCCTGTTTTGAAAATTTAGGAATTTTTGGTACAATGGAAAGCACCCCATGCAAATCCCGTGGAATATAATTCAAAATGAATAAATTAATACTACTTACTCCATCTTTTCTGCTTCTCTTGGTTGTCCATCCTCTACAAAAATAAGACAAATGGAAAAACAATAAGCAGGTTGCTTGAAAAAATTCTATAACAATTTAAAAATAAAGAAATAAAATAATCATGACCAAAATTCCATACCTAACAATTTTCCACACACAAATCAACCAGAACCAAGAAAACTTATGTTTACCAAACAAGACCCATGTTGAAAAGCATTGTTGGCAGAAACAAACTTACCTGTAGGTACCTCCCCTGGGGCAGCTGCTGTACCAATATTTGCAGGAATGTGTAGCTTGCTGGGAAAAAAATACACATTCACACCAGTTTAACACCTGCATTTAACATGTTAAACAGTACATTCAACCTTTAAATTCTGTTCATTTTGACCATAGATTTTCTAAACTCCAGCTGAAGATTAGGCCATTTTCATATTCTTGGTATTGGACTGGAAGTAGCTTTCAACTGGGGCATGGTCACCATATATGGTAAGCAGTGTTTACAACAAGTAGCTACTGGATAATGTGGTGAGTCAATGCAAATGACATTAATCTCTTTTTTAATGATATTTCCCTGCATGCTCTTCCATTTCAAGCTAGTTCCAGTCCAATAATGGTCAATTTGACTTGCAGTCACAAATGTCTTGCTGATCACTGGATGGAATACAGTAGCATTGACTCACTCGTTTCTCAAGGGATGCTTCAGATAGCGTCTCTCTATAGCCTGCTCCAATGCCAGCAGTCTTGTTATTGCAATTGCTAATGGATTGTCCTCAGAACTTGTTTCTATATAAATTAAAAGGAAGTAATATTTAAAGCAAGAAGGAAAATAATCCATTGTGAAAGATAAACATACAGGAAAAGGTAATCTGTTTATGCCACAATAATTATTCTGTCAGTGCTAGAGAGGAAGCACCACAAGGCACTATGTAAGCATATCCAAAGACATGGATGCAACCAGGCTAACATGTTGCTAGTTATTTAGCAAGCTAATAATAATAATAACAATAATAATACAAACAATTTATTGATCGGTAACAAACGCTAACATTAAAATCCTATATACAATTAATTCGCTGAAAAAAAAACTATTCTGTCAAAACACTATTTACAATTTCTTTTGATCAAAAAGAAGAGCACTTAGATTTGGTCAGAAAAAAATAAAATTATAACAATAACAATAATAATAATAAATAAAATTATTTTATGTAAGTGTCTAATGTATTTAGCACTGTTGTGCTAATTGGGGACACTGTAAATAAATAACCAAACATTGTAAATATAACAAACTATTAAGAATCCCAACTGGCGAGAGGCAGACCAGTTGCCTATTTACAAGAGCAGCTGAGAAGTTGAACTCGGGGCTACCGAGAACAACATCAGCTAGTGGTTAGAACGGGATTTGAACCCGCGACCTATGGATTTCAACTTCAGCACTCTAACCACTCAGCCACTCTGCCTTCTATTTTGCACTACCAAAGCTGCCAAAGTTGAAATTACTCTGTGTAGATCACCACAACTGAACATACATGTATAAATTATCATCCTAAAACAATTTTTATTCCATACAACATCAGGAAAGTTACACAATCCTAATCAATGCAAACAATGAATGTCAATTTTTGCAAATCAATGGACAGAATATACCAGGACTGTACCTAAGTTTTGAGTCCCCCCCAAGCCTCATGATCCACACTTGTGGCACACTTGGTACTCTGTGGTAGAATTCTATCGACAACAGGTAATTTCACCCACAGCATCAAGGGAAAATCAAGCATACTCAGCCATAGGAGGTGTTACACATTAATGACAGCCCTGTATACTTGAAGCCATAATTTTTAAAACTTTTACCTGAAAACCTACTAAAGGGTATGATTAACTCACCAGACATTGGATTGTGACTAAGACCCTTTGAAGCTTTAGAAGGCAACCTCCAGCCCTGAAACAAACCAGTTTCTTACTTTAACTAACACGATCTTAAAGTAAAGAGAGAATCTGATGCGTGGACACAAACAGTCCAATTACAATCTGCTTGAATTTTCACTTCTTGGTCAGGTCTTCCTAACCTAGCCAACACTGTCATTGATACTGCATAGCCAATTGAAACTGTTCAGGATCTACTTGGCGATCAGTTTTGCCAGACTAAATGTATAAGCCACATTGAGCTAGAACTATGTTGCCTGAAGAAAAGCAGAAAAACTGCCCAAAACATTGCAATTTAAAAATATTTTAACCCCAGTAAAGCCCCTGTAGAACATGAATTAGTATTTGACTTGTGACTTGACTTTAATAAGGTAACATATGCGTGGTTTGAACGTTCAGAAAAAATTTTAGTACCTGACTTGCAGACTTGCTTGGAAGACCTTCTCTTCCATTTCCCGAACTCCTGAGAATAGCTCTGTCCACTGCAAATGCTACCACAGGAAACATCTATCATATGGGATTGTCTTTTGTCTTTCAGAACATGATGACTTCCTGGTGTCATTCCATGCATCAAATCCTGCTCAACTTCAGTTTTCATGAAATGTGAACAAATGATGACTAAATAAAATGATACTAAATAAAATGATACTGAATAAAAATGATACTAAGTAAAATGGTCAGTGTGACATAACATGATATCGAATGTGGAGACCTCGGAAAAAAATCTGAGTCCCGATAGGATTTGAACCCCATGACCCTCCATGCACCTAGGCGGACGCTGTAACCACTGAGCTACTAGAGACTCACGGAGAGCATCTTGACTAGCTTTAATGTGACAGCGCGTGCTGTTAGTGAGTTATGTGTGCCAGTCATTTACTTGGCTGTGTACCCGCTGAGAGGTTCCAGTCGAGACCACAAATGACCTTTGCTCACAAAGAGTCTACCAGTTGACTCAGTGGTTAGACATCCGACTAGAAACGGAGGTCGTGGGTTCAATCCATCGGGACTCGATTTTCTTCGACGTCTCCTAAATTCAATATCATGTTTTGTTATTTCATCATCTTAATATATCAATTGGAGGTTGTTGGCTGCATCTGCTATGCTTTATGGAAGCACGATGTGTATGAGTCAATGTGGCAGTCATGCTTGTGTGTAACCGCGCTTGGTTCCAGTCAGACACAATGACGACTTGCTCACCTAGAGTCTCCGTAACTCATGGTTACGCATCATGCTAGAATCACAGAGGGTCGTGGGTCAATCATCTGGACTCGGAGTTTTTTCAGAAGGCTCCATAAATCAATACAGTTGTTGTTAATTAACTTAAATGACTCAGTTTATGACAAAGAGTAAGGAATTGACCTCAACTTTAATTAACTTGTTACGTCCATGCTTTTGTCTTGTTTTTGGGCAGCATGAGGGTATTGCATCATGACCCTTCCCCCTCCTTCAATTCCTGGATGAGATCACCCCACCCTCCCAGAAGGATTGGTTGATTCCTCTTCAACCAGCATTTAGTTTCTACTCTTAAGTGGAGAGAAACAATACAAGAATACAACAAGACCAAACTCTGCAAGAACTTAATCCTGGACTTCAAAACCAATGGAATAAGCAAGGCAACCTCACCTCATAGTAAACGTCATTGCTAGGTTTGAAAACATAATTAACCCAAGGCTTTGCACCAGCCAGAGATTATAAAAATTTAGTGACATTTTTGTTACACAGAACTTTACATACCTTGATCACCCTTTGTACACGAGCTGTTAGCATACTCTGAATACTTCTGGAAGTTCTTTTGAAGAATCTTTTCTCTTATTCCTCTGCAAAGCAAAACAATGCCAAACAAAATTGATTAAACACTATCGTAGCAGATGAAAAAAGAGGAGTTATAAGGTAGAAAATGAGTGATAACTCATAAAAGGAACTAGAATTGAGCGTGACAGTTTACCTCGAGTGTAGAATTTTCACAAGTTCCTTCAGCTGTGATGGTTCTGTTATTCTCCACCAGCCATGCTGCAACTCTAAAAAGACAGAAGGAAAGCACTGATGACACCCAAGGGCTCGAAAAGTATGTTGTTGCAGCCTTAATGAACTAATGAATACAAGTGTCTCTAAAGTAGTTCTTCTTTTGCCTTTTCTGTAATACGTTTCTTTTAATTAAGGTTAGCAGATGTCATTTATTTTTATTGTTCCTGGCCCGCCTCGATTAGCTTTTGCTACCTGCGGTGCCAGGTCTGTCTACTGTAATATGTGTAAAATGTAATAATAAAGTTGTCTTGTCTTGTCTTGTATGTCTCATTGTCCCAGACAAGTAGATTTTCCTTCTGGGTAATGTTTCATTTTCACTTGACTGATGGGCACAGGATCAGGCAACATTCAGGAATACTGTATGGCTGCCAACCAAATCATTATAATAGCAAACTTGTCCAGGGAAAGAAAAACTTTTGAGAACTACTTGTTCAGAGGGCAAGCTGGAATTCATATTTTATTTTCAAGCCATGCACCTTCTCCTTTTAACCAACCAATTCATATGTCAAGGGAAAACATAATTCAAATAGGCTCACTACTGAAGGGCAGAGATGGGAAAAACAGATAGAACTGAATTCTCACCAGGAATAGAGGGTCATTTGCAGACTGGTTTTGTTCTCAATCCCTATTAGAGCAATTTTATCCAGTTACTTAAAAGATGTGCCACTAACAATATCTTTTTTCACCTTTGGTCATCAAGCTAGCACCATGAATATAGGATTTCAGCCCAGGTCAGCGACATGTAGTAAAATCATGTGTACAACTGGTTTTACCAATTACCAATGAGCACTTATTTAATATGATGCAGTTCATTCTTCAGTTTTCCTCGATTCACCATTTTGTCCTTTGGTCCTCTCAGGACAAGGACAAGCTAAACAGTAGTATATTTAAGTTTCTAGCTTAATTAATTCTAATAACAAAGTGTAAGCATAATCAATTACCAGGTGGAATTGGTGCAGGTTCCTGCATCAGTGATTCCAGCACATTCCTCTTCAGCTCTTCAAATGACAGTGACATAGTTGAAGCTGATTGAGTGCTAAGTGCCAAGGTAGATGTTGGCATATTGGCCTGGGGATGTCCATCCAAGTACACCAAGTTCAAAGTTTGGTAGGATGACTTAGGCGGCCGTCCAGGTGGCCTCTTTACAGCTAGCTGAGGAAGAAACTGAATGGTGGTTGCTTGATGAACTACACCTTGTGGCAAAGAGCTAGGCCCTGCTTGACGATTTGCACTTTCATAATTTGTATTAGAAATCCTCGGTGGTCGGCCAGGTGGTCGTTTCAATGGAGGCGTACTCATAATGTCCGTATCACCTCTCTTACTATACGTGGGTACAAAGTGCCCACTGTTGTGGGTATGGGAAAGAGTCAGTGAAGATTCGTCACAGGGCATGCGTGGAAGAACACTAAACCAAGAATTTCTTTCCTGTGCTCGCTGTACATTTGAATGCTTGTGATGAGTGAGGCCGGACTTAGAAGTTGACGCCTCATCTCTAAAAAGGTTTTCAATTCGCTGGATCTCCAAAGCATTCCTATTTGCGGCAGATGTGTTGTATGTGTTGTGGAGCTTTGGTTGAGTCTGTGAACTTCCATGATGGTTATTTACCTCAACCTTGTTGTCACCTGATGAGGTCATACCTGTATTATTGTCTGCTTTGAGAACACTCTCCAAGGAAGAACGAACAGGTGATTTAAGAGGAGATTTAAGTACTGTTGGAGACTTCATGACTGCGTCAGCTCCTGTGTGATTTTCTGTCCCTGCATCTTTGCATGGCTCTATTTTTTGTCCTTCCTTTCCACCACCAACCTCCATCCCTTCATGCTTGACCTCTGTGTGGTTTATGTCATCACCCTCAGGTTTCAAATCCAGGACAATTTCTTTTTCAGCTGTTTCCATTCCTTCAACAAAGATGCCTCCTCCATGAGGAAGAATCCAGTAACGTCTCTTGTACCGATCCTGACCCAAACAAAGGGCTCGCAAGGCATGAGAAGAACCAAACAGTTTGTGACGGAACTTTGCATGCTTCTGCAAGGTTAAGTGTTAAATCAAATGTTATTTGCTTTCATAGGCCCAGTATTGGCCATAATACTTCATTCACCCCTGCTGTTGTTGTTTTGGTTTTCACAGGAGAGAGGCAAACAAAAGTCTCAGAATTTTCAACATCACAAAAATGGCATCCATGGGATCGCAGCGTGCAATACCTAATGGGAAACACTGGGTCTTAAATGCCTCCAGGTTAAATTCTGGATTATGAATAGAGCAATGCAAGAGGGGCAAAGTGTCAACAACAATTTATTAATCATTTTGCAAAAAACTAAAATGAATCACTCTACAATCTTTTCTCACCTTCTCAAATTTCTTCAGCCTTCTTTCAAGTTCCTCTTGAGTTGTGGGCTCAGTTCCATCCTGACAAATAAAATTTTCTTTGTTTAAATTTCTGTTTTTCATTTAACTTTTTTCTTGTGGATATTCATATTTTCGAGGTATGCACTGGCATGATAAAAAGGTAGGTGAGGTCTGCATACGAGCTAAGTGGCCCATCAGGCCGGAGCTTATCCCGGTTTCTGTAGCATGAAGCGACTAAGAGTATTTCTACTCCCTCCTGGATGGGCTGCTAGTCCATCGCAGGGTTACCCCCCAGCATTAAATTTGCCAGTATCCATTTATACACCTGGGTGGAGAGAGGCACTGTGAGAGTAAAGGGTCTTGCCCAACAACAAAACACAATGTCCCCAGCCAGGGCTCAAACCCGGACCACAAAGCGAAGCGAGCGCACTAATCATGAGGCCACTGCACCTCCAAGATGATAAAAGCCCACACACATTTGGACATGTTACATTGACAGCAGAAAACCACACATCCACTGTATGTAGTACAAACAAGGAAATCTATCAGTTACAACTTGAGGCAACACATACTCTTGAGCCACAAAAAGTGTTGTTTCAAAAATTCTAGCTGCACTTTCCTTTGGTGTATGCAGTTATGATTCTATCACTGTGACACGTCCCTTGGTGTATGTCAACCTTAATGAAAGACATTAGGTCATGGGTGATCAACAGCCGATTAGTTCCGGAACAACTGCCTTCAGCAAATGAAATATTTAACACAACAGTCGAGCTGAAAGCTTATTGCTGACTCTACTTTGATCACAATGACAACTCATCTTAACTCACATCCTCTTCCTCAGACTCTTCACTGGACTGTGTTCCATCACCACCTCCTTCTCCATCATCGTCATCATCATCGTCCTCATCCTCCTCTTCTTCTTCCTCTTCTTCCTCATCTTCTTCATTCCCCTGCATACTGTCATCAGCTATGGAGTTGCTGTTCTCTCCCTCAGGGTCAGCAATGTTGGCGTCGGCTCTTGGACGGCCTGGTGGCTTCTTCACCTTTACAACTGGGTACTTTTCAGCTTGAATTGCTTTCAGCCTGTACCAGACAAGAAATCACTCCTCTTTATTAATCTGAGTATTAACAGCTATTACATAACTATAGATAAGGTTGAACAGTATCAAGCAGCACTCCAGTAGACTTCACAGCCTTGTCAATTTCTAGAGAAAGTGATGGACCGTTATTATTGATGTTCCTCACAGTTTATTGGGGGAAACAAGGTTCATTAAAGTTGTTCAAGGTATTATATGCAATTAATGTCATGACAAGTCAATCAAAAGATTGCAAAAGGGCAACAGGTTAGAGATATAAGATACTGAGATACTCTTGTGGTGTAAAATACACCATCAAATAATAG
Source organism: Platygyra sinensis (assembly GCA_019787425.1). NCBI lineage: Eukaryota > Metazoa > Cnidaria > Anthozoa > Scleractinia > Merulinidae > Platygyra > Platygyra sinensis. The sequence continues at coordinate 42,850 of JAHPZR010023108.1, read as the reverse complement.
CTACTGTGTTTCCAAGTAATTCCTGCAAGTGAAATCATAAAATAATTATTTCATTACATTAATAAGTAAATGACTTACTTTCTTATTTTGCCTTCCACCACCCATTTTTCACGCCGTAAATTGGACATGTGTTCAATGCTGCTTTCAATTTCCCTAAGAAATATATAGTAAAAATTCAACACTGACATTAACACTATTAGACAAACTAAAACCAGTAGTGGTAAATCTGCCACAGTTTCAATCTCATAAAACAGTATTATACAAATGTACAGCAGTAACCTTTAGTTATAGTAAAGTAAATTATAGTAAAGTAGAAGTGACACTTATAATGAACATACCTGCAGATGGTTCTACTACAAAGCAGCTCATTGCACAGGTAAGCCATGACTCCAGCCTTATCTGACATTGTTAGAGCTTGGAATGGAGTACTCAACAAAGCATCTGAGAGCTGGTAGATAGTAGAACAGAATAAGTATAGCTGCAGGGAATGTACAATGTACACACAGTCAACTAGGGCAAAAGAGAAGCCATCAGGTTTAACTGTATGACTTTCCTTTACTGTCAATGCCTAATATGATTTCTCTTATTCTTAATTTGGACAACTATAACAAAACAATCTGATGTTTTTTTAACCAGAATTGTCTTAGCAATTATTTTCCAAAGCTCTGTAAAAAAAAGAACAATAATGTGAAATGGACACCACGGGTAAACAAGAAATTTATCACATTATTATTTCGTTTTCTTATTGAAAGCAGAAATTAGTTATACTCAAACAAACTGCTTGCAAGTGTAAAAAAACCCAGTTGAAAAAATGTTCTGTTATTGTCCCTCACCGGGTGTGGATCTCCAGCATTTCTTGACAATATAAAAAGTCTTAACACTTCTGAGAAGTTTGCCTCATTCAGCTCCACCTTAGCTAATGCAACCCCTAATGTTGTGAAAGACTGTTGAAAGATAACAAAAACAGCAGTCACAATTTAATACTGCATGTATCATGACTACAGTTACAATGCTGCAAAAGTCAATTCATCAACTACCGGTTGGATATTTACCACTTTAGTATCTGTCAGTGTCTGTAAGAATAGATTCCATTTTGACTAAGGGCAGTGACATTTGACTGAACCGAAACAGATAAACTAATCCAGAGTTGCATGAAAGAATATCATTGAAACTGAGATGTTAACCCATTGTCGCCTGTGCTGCCTGTAACCACCCATGTGAAAAACCACTTCAATTCCCTTTGCCGCCTCTATCCACCCGAAAAAAAGCACATGGTGACAATGCCTTAACTACCCTCCCTGGAGACTTTTTGTTCTCTTATTGTTCTATTGTTCTTGATGACAAACAAACCAACCAAAACGGACTTACTGAGCATATTTTAGAGGACTTTAGGGGTCGTAGAAAGACTTTTTCTTCTTAAAATCATGTGTTCCAAAAGTGCAGGTACTGGTAATATGGCACATTGTGGGCCAAATCTAAAAACTTCCAAGGTCTTATAATTGGTTCAGGACTTAAAATAGGAAGAAAAAATACAAATCGATGTATAGGTGGCCTAAGAATGGAAGATCAAGGTATACAGAGTCCTCAAACCTCTCTGGTGAAGAATTTTTTGTTCCTATAAACATGACGATCAGAGAGCTTTCAAGTAAGTTTTGTATACAGATTGCAGATTTAAAACAGCTTTTCAGACTTAAGAAACAAAAATAGTAAATGTACATTATTACTTCCAAGCTGAATTCAACTTTTGGAACGATTGGTATAGCCAGAGGCATTAAAATGACTGCAAAAGTGGTCAGCAAAATAAGCCGTTGCTTTAGCACAAAGACTATTTTTTAACATGTGCTCAGCAGCGATGCACATTTGCAAAATATTGAACAATTCTTCATCTGAACTTGAATAAAAATTAAATTTATTGTTATTGAACTTCCTTTCACCTTTCTTTCATTTGGTTCCCTGTGTTTGAGAATTTCAGGTTTTAAAGTGAACAGTAACTTGCACACTGGATTTCTGCATATTTAATTTACAGTGCCTTTCACGCGGTTTGTTTATTTAGTTTATTCACTTTCATTACATTCATTTTATTTGGAGCCTTATTCAGCTCCAACAGAACTGCAGGTAAAAGAACCAAGCGGCCACTTATTTAACACACTTGAAATATGATTGATCTCAAAATAATTGGCTTGCTTGTCTTTTTGTTTTACAGTTTTATCTTTTTTTCACCACACTGTAATATTTCATTACATGGTAAAGAAACAATTTGATTTTGTGTTAAGAGAGAGTTTCAAAACTCTCTTTCACTTTTATTTTCCACTATTTTTTTAAATGTTAGCCGATATGGTACAAAAATGGAAATTATGTTGTATTTGGTTTTGTTTTCTCCTCTGGAGTCAATAATTAACTCAGTTTTGCATATTCAATTCTCTCGGCTTCAGCGAGACCATTTGTCACGCAGTCAAGAGATAAATATATTAATTTCTTGTTTTCTTATCACTTTTACACCTTAGGTTGAGTTCTTTTTGTTAATATTTTTTGATATTTTGGCCCTTCATTTATTCAAATGTAAATAAACAATGACCTGAAACCTGACCTTGTGTCTGTGGTTAGTACGCATATGGTTTATTTTTGTGCTTTCCCTTGCTCAGAAATATTCCAAAAAATGCCAGGGAATTAGGGATGGGTTTCGGGCAATTTCACCCAGGCATCAATGGGTTGAAGACTTAAAGAGAAGGGACAAGAAGTACATTGCAGACCAAACTTCTTAACTCATCTGCTTCTGCACAGAGTAAAGTAAGACAATGTGTACTTTACTTGACAAAAAAATCTAAAACTCACATTGGGTCCCTCACATCCTGGATCCTCTAAAGCAGAAATAAGAAGACTTTGACACAGAGGCACCAGAACATCCTCACTGCTGTCATTTAACAAGGATGACTGCATCTCCCACAGAGAAGGAATCTCAGAAGAATCTGTACACACAAACAAAAAAATATTCAGTAAAACACTAATTATGGAGAGGGCATAGGGAGTGGTTATCATCCTGGGGCAGATTTAGGGGGGTGGATTAGATTGCTAGCAGCCCCATGCTTTGGAGAAGCAAAAATTTAAACCCTCTGAACAGGTGCGTAGTTGCAATTTCTACTTTGTGGTATTCCCATTATTTCTAGTGTAACAAGTTTTAACTAGGTTCTAGTTCTAAAATTGAAACATTTGGGGGACATGCTTCATTGATTCTGCAACCCTAAGGTACCAGTGCCAACCCCTCCCCTTGTTAAATCCTGAATCCAACCCTGTCATCTAATTCAATTGAGCCTTAAGTAATTTCCCAGGACTATTTTTTTTTTTAATTTAAGCTTAGCATGTCCTTTTTTGTCAGTTCTAAGAATTTGGATAGCCCCTCAATATCAATTGTTTTCTTTGTTTACATTTCATTGGTTACTCCATTTAAGGGTGCATCTGAAAACTAACCTTAAGCTGGGTACACCTTCACTACAGTCACATATTCAAACTTTTTCATAACTTTCAATAATGTTATCACCAGTCTGACAGCAACGCTCAAGTAATGAAACAAAAAAGTAGCCGTCAATCAGTCTTGACAAGTTCTTACCCAGGTCCAAAGCTTCACCAAAGTTGTGTACAAATTCCTGCACCATCAGCAAGTCTGCAAATGCACCTCCAGGTATCTGAAGACCTAGGACTCGTGCCAACTCAGGCAGTGCCTTAAGAAATAAAATTGAAAGTAAATCTATTGCCTGGAATATGTGGTGGAAAGGTGATTTTGTAAACTTTGTGACTAAGTGACAAACTGTGACAACTGTGAACACACAAGTGAAACTGATGATGGAAAAGGTAGTCTGCATTTGAGCCAAGTGGCCTATCAGGATGGAGCTTATCCCTATGTGAAGCAACTAGGAGTATTTCCACTCCCCCCTGGATGGTATCCATCAGTGTTACCCCCAGCATTATGTTCGCTGTTACCCATTTACACACCAGGGTGGAGAGAGGCACTGTAAGAGTAAAGTGTCTTGCCCAAGAACACAACACAGTGTCCCTGGTCAGGGTTTGAACCTGACCCGCTTGATCCAAAGTCGAGCACACTAAAAATGACGCCACCACACCTTACACTCCAATGAGTGTTCAAAACTTCGGCACATTCAACATGCCTTCATGGCTTCATTTTGTCTTCTTTTAGTATAAAGAGAAATTATTACCTTACTATCCTTGAGTACCATGTCTTCTACAGGCTTCTTAAGTTCACGAGCTAAGATCATTTCTCTTCTCTTTTGCTCCTGTAAAAGAATGTTACCCAAAAATGAGAAGAGGGTTTTATATAAGAAATGGATTCATGAAACAAATGCAGTTGAACAACTACCTCTATGGTATAGCAATAAAACAACAAATTAAACAAAAAGTTTAAATGGTAGTCAAGATATAACCATCACATTTCTTACAAGTTTTTTCTCTCTCAACAGCTTCTTTTCCATCTTCTTCTCTTCCTTTAATCTCTCACGCTCCTGAAAATAAGCACGACAGAGATTTTATTCGCAATTTTTTATTTGGTGTAAGATTTTTTTATAACACCAGGTAAGAACATCTTTGTCACACCTCTTGTTTCCTTTGAGATTCAATTGCTCTGATCATCATTTGCTGCTGTTTCTTCTGTTCTTTTTCCTGTAGCAAAGATCGAGGCAAAATTAGTCCAGCGAAAAACCAACCTTACAGTAGAATTACTATAACTGAAAGTTCTACATGGTTGTATGTTAGTTTGTGTACAAACTCTTCCCAAGCTTTACCTTATTGCGCCTCATTTCATGTCAAAGCAAATATGACACTTTGCTACATACCTGCTGCTTAAGTAGGACAGCCTGTTGTCGTTTAAGTTCCCTTTCCTAAATAAAAACAAAGAACGTTAGAGAAGCCATTTCAAACAAGGACACTTTCAGCAGAGAGGAAATATGACACGACATGTCATATTTTGTTTCTGCTTCAATGCCAATCCACAATCAAATTACTAGGGAGCGTAAGCAAACCACAATGAAGATGGCAACAAGAATGTCATGAAACACAAGGTACACAATGAGCAGAAATAATGGCTCTGCATGTCCATTATAAATCCTTGGGCATTTCTCTGCTGTCCTCTGCAAACAAGAACGTGAAATGACCAAATTCTGCGTAGTCTGGGGAACGCGAACAGCAACAGCTTATGTTTCATATTTCCATTTAGAATTGAACACTGTCATTGCATATTGCCTAAGCAAGGTTTTAGAACCATTGGTAGACTGAGCAGATCCAGACAATATTGTAAATTTCACTGGTAAAATAATTCATATTTGACAAGGCATCATCCTTGGCACCTCTGTTGCTGTTGCTTAAGCTTCCTAATCTAAACAGAAAAGTTTGTTGTTCTAAAAGAACTTGACCCACAGCCTATTCGTTACCTTTGCCTTCTTCATGGCATCTTCATACTTGGCATTAGCTGCATCTTCCTTCTTTTTTCGACGAGCCTGATGAAATGATCAATTACCAGTCTGTATGACTACTAATGTTTACAGGGTGCAAACAAAACCAATTTCCAAGTTGTCCCTCAAGAGTGGCTATGATAAGAGAATCCAAAAATCTTTCTCACTCAGCTCCCCTCCCTCCTCTCCCTTTCCCCCAAAAAAACTCTTAACTATACTCCGCAGACTAAGGAATCTGTATTTCTTCAGACATGTTCCAGAACTAAAAAAAAATCGACCGTCAGGACACACCCACTACACCTGGGCTATTGAATGTTTACAAGTTTCTTTGCATTCTAGTTTAGCCATTGATGTCTTTACCATGTCACCTAGAGCATTCTATATGACCATAGTTGTAAATGCATTTAGAACTTTGCCAGTACATGGAAACAAGACAAACAGTAATATTTATCACTGATAATAATATGCTGTAGCTCACCAGCTGCCTCTGCTCTCTAGCCCTCTCTTTAGCAAGCCGCTTCTGTTCTGCAAGCATCCTCACTGTAAAAAAGAAGTTAACTCTGTCATATCAGTCTACTAAAATCCATCACTTCAACTAGCACAAGAGACTTGGCCACTTTGATTTGAGAGGTTACTGAGCAAGCAGCACTATACATGCAAACGAGATGTTCAACACTATAAAACACCTGCCTCGTTAAGTGGATGATGGGTACCGGAGGCATCCAGGAGTTTCTATTATTGGCAGCCAGTTCCCCAGCTGGACAACTGCTCCCATGGCTAGCTAATCCTGGCAACCCAGCCATGAGCCCCACGCAAAAGAGAGAAAGACCAGCACCCATCACACTGATAAAACAGTAGGAACAGAGGGAAGGCAGAGATCTCTGTAAGCCCTGGCGACCGACAAAAATCGCCGGCTAGTCATCCTGGGCGTGCCGGCTACTTAGATCCAAATAAAAAAGTAAATAAGTACTTTGTTTTGCATCCAACGGCAACTTTTCCATTTGCGACGCCTGCTTTCCCTTGGGTAAATACATTCGGAAATAAATAAAGTTTTCCTTAAAGAGCCAAGTGTCCAAAAAATGTTTTTGACTGAATAAACTTGAAAGTTTCGTCGAGAATTTCACCACAGTTGAATCTGCTTGCAGACATCGATCGAACGTTCAGCAAACGAAACAGGCTCAGATTGCGAGGCAGAGGTTACCGACAAAAAGCACTGATCCATATAAGACAACATACTCTGTATTCCAACACATGCAAAATGGAGGAAATTCCTCTGCCGGCTACTCCATTTTATTCTCCTTCTACTCAAAAATTTAGGGAGAACCCTGGAAGGACAGGGGAGGGGAAACAACCTCTAAAAAGATTCCTTGTGCTTGAGAAAATGCTGAATCAATGCAAACCAGCTACAATGCCCTGTGGACCACAAGCACATTGAATCCCAGCACACACGCATATCTAAATGCCGATAACCACAAGTTAAGACCTGTGCTCCTCACTGTGCCAGGACACGGTTCCCATTAAAGGGCCATGCCCCATAACACAAACGCGTATGATTGATAGGGGCTTTGATGATACAGGTGAACATGCCAGTTTTCGATATATTTCACCCACAATGCAACAAGCATACACAAGTGGGTAGATCAAGGTAATAGGTGACTTACAACTTGATACACTTGAAAGTGCATTAGCCTTCTGGACCACATGCCTTTATTCTTGCCTTCAAAAATAAAATAATAGCAACTTTGTTCTATATGTGTTAGTTACCTCTTTCTTTTTTGGCTTCTCGTGCTGCTTGAAGAGCTTCACGCTTCATTGCCTTATTACGCATCCTTGCTTCAGCTATGAGAAATCAAGCAGACATGTCACAGTTGCACAGTAAGAAGGATTTTTTTCTATCATTGGCATCTATATTATGATATGGAACACAAGACATCAACAAACACCACGTGGGTCTCTTTCTTTTGCTGCGAATTGAAACGAAACAGGGGTGCTTGTTCTTTACCACTGCATTCAAAGACACAGTTTGATGCCAGGGAAAAACCATCTATGCATCAAACAAACAAAACGACAGACCGCAAACACTCTGAAGATTTCTGATGACTCGGGCAGCACTTGGAATACCATACAGTCACTTGCTCCGCTGTGAAGCATTGACAAGAGTGACATAACAAACCTGTGTTAACTTATGATAATTTCCAAGTTTTAAATTTTGACTGATCACCATCACTTAACTGGGAGTGGTATACATTTTCATTGACACGAGTACACAAAACAAAACTTATTGAATATCATTTAACTGATATTGCCATGCCTGCACAATAGTATTTTAAAAGCAATGCCAGCAAGCCATAAACACGTGAATTTAATAAACACCTCTCTCTCTTTTGGCCATCTTAACTGCTTCCAAAGCAGCTTCGCGTTGCACTTTTTCTAGTCGTTTAGCTGCAGCTGCTTTTTGGGCCATTTCTGAAATGAAATGGTCACACATGGCCAAAAATGTAAAGTACAAGATTAAGCAGACAAGTGTGTCTTTAAGACAGGTGACACTGTCCTGATAAGACTCACATGTCGGAATGAGTTTGTGATGCACATACCATCAAAGTACGGAATTGATGGCCTATGCTTCTTTTAAATACTTAATTAACATTAATCATATCAATAACAAAATTCTTGATTCTGAATTGTTGTCAAATTGGAGCACACACATCACAGGTGTCCAGTTGTAACTGCTGTAAATATTTCCATTGACCTGTCAGCTTGGTCAGTAGAACCAACAGAATATTACTAAGCTTTTTTGTAACAAAGGCTAAAAAAGCATTTTTAGTCTTGAATTTTGTTAGTGATACAATTCATTGGCAATAGGACTTGGCTTCTTACAATTCAGGAGTAATTGTACCAGCAGTTTTAAATGAGGCTCCAAATTAACACCAGGCTGGTTTAAGGTTACTGCGAGGGTACTCCTTGAACTGCATCCACTCAGTTCCATTACCATTACAGATTAACATGAGTCTTAATTAACCTCTTTCTCTCTTGGCCATCTTAGCAGCATCCATGGCAGCTTGCCGTTGAGCCTTTCTTACAAGTTTAGCTTCCGCAGCTTTCTGTACCATTTCTGCAGTGAAATCGAAATCACCTTCACTGAATCAAATTTGGAGCACAATTGAAATCAAACCCCGCGCAAGTAGTCTGGTATGGAGCAAATGTTTTGGCAGAAAGAGAGCAGACATCCATTTTTCTCCAAAGAGAGTCAAAGTGTGAAAACAAATTTTGTTTGCAAAGCCTGTGTAACTTTAATTTGAAGGGTCTGAAGATAAAAGATGTTGGAAGCCTTATTATGGTAGCAGCAGCATGTACCAGTGGGAAATCCAACATACCGGTAACACTAACCTCATCAACTAAACCACTTAGATTTGATTCCTCAGAATAATCTGATTTGGGCAGTTAGTTCTCAAAAAATTTTTAATTTTATTTAAGACTTGGCAATTGCAAACATACATCAACCGATCAGAAGGATGATAAAGTATCACACAGTTTATCAGTATCGCACAGGTACCAAATAAAGCTGATTTCCTGCCATCATTTTCAGTATTCATTCTTGCAAACAAGACAAGTATGAATTCCAAGAAAAATGGATAATTTGTAGGAAAATATTCTTAATGTGATCTGCTTCATTCTCCTCAATTGATTAAGTGATGCAAGTGATATCAACAATTCACCTTTACAGCTGCTTAAAATAACCAGAACCCCATAAGGCAAATTCAAAGTATTTTACACCTAAGTAACACACTGGCCATATTTCATAGTAGATTAAACTACATTGTATATCACATCACCATGAATTTGCAACAGCTAAGCAGTTTACCTCAGCAAAACATTAATCAAAAGTTATACATGAGTGTTCAACAGACCAGTATCAAAATGTTTAAATTTATTCATGGCTCAAAGGCTTAGAGGACTAAAGCAAAAGAAATCATGTCGAAGTTGAGGAAAAACTAAAAATTCTCTTATTTTGTACTTGTTTTACTCCCCCAAGCCTCAGTGCTATGATAAAATCATTTTTAACAATATTTCAAAAATTGGCCCATTTAATAACTAAGAATTAACAAAGTACATTGAATCATACCGGCTTGTTTTTGCTTCTTTTCTTGTTTTTTGTTTAGTTTTTCCAGTTTGGCTCGGTTCTTCTCCTCTTCAGCCTGTTTTCTTCTGTTCACTTCCTCCTCTGGCAGAGGTTCAAACACAGATCCCTGATAACAGTGAGGAGAGTTAATATTTCAAGCTCAATGCCAGAAAAGTTATCAACAATTGACAATGAATTACACATCAAATTGTTTAAAAAGTCCTTCCAATAGCACCCAAATTGCAATTGTCTCACTAGCACTCAACAAGGAATGTGGCCTTTGAAACACAAATTATGTGGAACACCATACATGTAAATATAAAAATATTATGTTATTTGCTGGCTGGGAGGTCTGTACAGTGAAAAACTGTGACTGTGGGCTTGAAAAATGCTGCCAGAGGCAGGCTTAGAGCACCATTGTTAAGCCCAAGGTCACAGTTTTTCACTAAATGGACTGACCCTAAGCCGGCAAATAACATGTTTATTTTTTTTCTTTTTCATGCAGTAAACTGGTTTATTTGAAGATTACAAATAGGTTTATTTATGCAACTTTGTCATTGAATCGGCTTGCATGCTGTCTACTAACTTTTCCACCATAAATTGAACAGAGAAATTCTCCTAAATACAGCAACGATCAGAGGTAAACTCTAAGACTGAAATTGACTCATTTAAATTTTACAGCAAAAGAAACACAGGACTGTGCACAATTACAGCGTCAAGCTACAAACAACAAAGCAAACTCAGCGCGCACAACTTAAAAACACTTAATTGAATTTACTTACAGTGACTTTCCTTGCCATTTTAAAGTGAACAGAGAAACTTTCATTGACTGATGGTCAGTGGAAGTGTAAAAAGGGGAAAAAAGTGACAATTACCACTACTTTTAAGAGCGCAATTTAGGAGCTGCAAAGAAAAAACCCAGCCCATGGGCTGTATCGTAAAAAGCTGGACCAGTCACAAACACAGGATTAGCCGATCAAATTCAAGGATTTAGGATTCTGGCCTGCTCAGATGCTTGAGAAAAAAATAATACAAATTACGCGAGTTTTTGTAACGGAACAGTATAATATGCAAGATACACTAAACGTAGACACACTTCAAAGCAAAATCAACAAACCTCTTTACATTCCAGAAATTCTCCAATATGGAGTTTTGTACTAAAACTGAAGTTTTCCAGGGTTACATCAGTGATGCCATTCTTGTTAAGATACTATGGAAAAAAAATATCTTTATAAATTCAGACTAACAAAAACAGACTCTTCCTGAGTTGGTTTTTACCTCCATTTCAGAAAAATAGCTGTCCAAAAATGACACTGACTTGAAATATTCATTCTTTACAACTGAGTGAGAGACAACCAGGAAGTACCGGTACATATAATTATGTTTCAGTTGACAGAAAAAGACTGAGGTGAACCTATGTTAAAGCAAGGGAGGTCATGGGTTCGATTTTTGTCAGGCACTCACTGCAGATTTTTTCTTTGTCCCACACTTGTGTCAAAGTGATCAGTTCACTCGTCACATTTCACTAGGTACTGAGCAAATTCACCATCTTTATTCATTTACAATTGTACCAGCACTCAAGGAAGTTCATTGAACACACTCACGATGACTTCAACAGTATGAAGAGAGTTGTTTTAAAAAAGTGCTCATGTTCCTATAGTAAAAGGAAACGAGACGTTTCGGAAATAACCCCTTCGTCAGTCGCAAATGATGCCATTGATCAACAGCGAGATTCTAGCAATATGCAGGACGCCTGTCACACATGAACTCAGTTAAATGACCTTGCTCTCCACGAGTTCTCATAGCTCAGAGGATAGAGTGCCCACTCGGTGTTTGGGAGGTCATGGGTTCAATTCCTTCCTGTCGGGACTCAGTCATCACTGGCAAAGTAGTTAAATACTTCTCATACTCACTCGTGTAACCTCAGGATATGTACGAAGTTTCTTCCCACAAGGAGCAAAATAGTACACATCGCCTCTTAGTCCACCAGAAGCACCAACTTGACGAAGACGTGTCTGACGTCGCCATCTACAAACCAAAACTCCTATTAATTTTGTCAAGGGAAGTCTGGATATCAATACGTTCTGGACAATAAATATTAAATATTCTGTCATAATTAAATTAAACTGCACATGAAAAATGGGTGTTCAAAACTAGACAAGATTAAAACAAAATGTCTAGTTATCAATAAATTAAATACCTTCTGTGATCTGTTTATAGCTAATATTTATAGTTGACAAAACATCTCATAATTCAATTTTTAATCTTCAAGGTTAGCAAATGAAGGATTTCATGCAAAAAGGGAGTACATGTATGGTTGATTGCTTTTTGGGTGACATACATCCTTTCTGCATGAAATCCATCATTTTAAGATAACAGAGAGGAACAAAAATAGGAGAGCTGAGCTCTTTCAAAGCAAGATAAACAGGAGAAAAATGTTCCATTTGATTCAATGATAAACAGATTTAATGCTAATTAGCAATCATATCACAAGTTTGAATATGGCTGGTTTGACACTTACTGGGAACTTGATGTTTTTCATATATATATTTGGACAACTCCTTTTTTTACTTGGCATTTTTCACGACATACGTGTATCCTAAGATCACACATTACACAAGACTTCTGTAGTCCACAACAGAGAATACTTAAAAATACCATTAAGTTTAAAAACTAAAGAATTTTAATTATCTTAAAAGATCATTCAAATACATGTAAGCATTAGTGGGAGCTAATTGTCGATTAAAATAGGAGCTATTTTGAGAAAAAAAAAACAATTTACAAAGCATATTGTCACATGTACACTGTACCCCTTAGCTAAAGGAATCTGAACAGCTTCCTCGTCCACAGTTCGGCGTCTTTTTCTAGGAGTTCCTACAACAAATATTTTCAGCATGTAAATAAACTGTTTCATTGAAATTTGGACACATGTATGCAGTTGCAATGTATCTAAATCAGACAGATTAATACATTCTAAAGAGCTTAAGATAAAAATTCAACTGCAATCCAATTACTGCATTCTACTGTTTCAAACAAAAATTTAAAGCGTTTAATCAGAAGCAATGCCAGCCATTTTGATGTAATTTGTTAAGTTCATAAGATAGAGTGATGCTGCCAAGTTAATTCTTGCTGCTCCTAGTAGAACAGGCACATGCATGCATGTACATAAAGTTTCATGGTCTCAAGTTAAAATTCCCTTTGAACTATGCCACCAAATGCATTTACTTCTAAAGTTCAAGTGTAATCAATAAAAATAAAATCCTGACCAAATGTTCTTACATGATTTATTATATGGACACAAGTATTTTATGGGAAAATACACCACTCATAAAACGCATATAAATCACATCCGGGACTCTGGTATTTTACATGTATTTTTGATGTCCTCCAAGGGCAGATATTGATGACTTCACTGATATCATGTTTGACCCTTAAACTGTACTTAAATTTGTTCCTGAATAATCAAAATATATTGGGATCTTCCTTGAAAGTCTTTGGCAATCTTTTGTAATCTTCATGAATCTTTGGTAACCTTCTAAAATTTTCGAAACATTTAGTTCAAAAACTCTCATGTGGGCTTTGGACAATTTTTAGAGAATCTTTGGAAATCTTCAGAAAGTAGTAAAAACTCATTAGGAAAATTGTCAAAAATGTTGTTACCAGTATATATATACTAAACAAAATAATACATGGTTGCTTAAAGATAAATTATGGAATATCTCTTCACATGTTCACCTTTAAATCCAACTTGTTTCAGGGTTTTAGCCAGGTGGCCGTCTGGCCGTCCTGCGGACCGCCACTTTTCAGCAGAAAATAAATAAAACATAGATCTTGTTGATTTGCAGTCAGCGATTTAATAATAGTTGGAACAAAGTCACTTGATTCTAGTGATTCTAGAAACGCTTCACACACCATCTCACCATCACCCTATTTCTACTTTAGTTTCCTTTGGTGATTTGTTACTTCATAGGTGAATATCGGGCACTGTTTATCTGTTTTTGTCCATGTAGAGCATAACATGTGTTACCGAACTGATTCCACCGAAAGGAACATCATGTAGCCAGCAGTCCAGCAAGAAGCATTCCTACTGGGGAGTGCTGGCTGGTGGTTACATGTGTGATGGCCACCAAGATCAACGTTGCATGGAGGTGTTAACTGATGCGTTTAGTAGGCAAAAGTAAGTAGTTTCAATCCATTTTAGGTTTTTGGCAAAGAAAACGACGCATTTAACATTCAAGTCCGATCAATAAGTTTATCCACTGAAAATCATAAAAAATGCACCTAAGACGCTTTAAATTTTCAAAATTTTCTGGGGGGGGGGGGAGCATGCCCCCAGACCCCCTAGCGGGATGGGGCCTTTGGCCCCATGTTAGTTACTGGACAGCCACTAACAGAATCCTGGCTAAAAGCCTGCTTGTTTGATGCACTCAATTGTGAGATATCACACTGAACGTCAAAAGAGATAGTCCATATCTATGCACACCTATGTATTACTATCCTCTTCATACTGTTTAACTAAAAATTCACATTTAAATAAGAGACAAGTGTGACTTAACATTCACAAGAAAAAATTTCTTGCTGAAAAGTTAACATATAGGTTCAAATTTGTTTTCTGTAGGAAATAGTTTTAGTTTAGCAAGTTTAGATAGAGTCCCTCTTTCCTTTGTCTCGTATTTACATGTATATTTGTAATAACCTGAAAAACAAGGAAAACAAAAACAAGCTGAACTAAACTTAACCAAACCAATTATGAACCTCAGTTGCTGCATGCAGTATATTACATCAGGAATTTGATTTGATACATGACATTTTACATGTCCTTGATCCTTAATTAAAGTGTAAGAGTTTTTTTTTTCTTGAGACCCCTTTGTAACAGCCAATCAGAGGAGTCCTAGGTACTGCACATAACACTCACAAGTTTCCCGCAATGTTAAATTGTGCTTAATTACCTGAACAGCTCTGGTCTGTTTGCCTTTTGCCTGAAGAATAAGGCATTTCCTCAAAAGATGCCCCACTTTCCTGGGTTTCAATAGTAACATCATCCTCATCCTCTTCATCATCATCTTCGTCATGCTGTTCCCCTCCCTCTTCTTCCTCATCACTGCCATCACTGTCTGTGTCACTGCCGCTGCTGTCTTCTTCATTTTCACCTTCCTCACCTTCCTCACTTTCGTCGTCGCTGCCGCTTCCACTTTCGCTGCCACTACTTACATTGCTGCTGTCAGTGTCATCATCACTGCTATCCTCATTGTACTTTACATCGCGGAAGTGTGCTATTAAAGGTGGCTTACCTGATGGAATCTTTGGCTGCTTTGGACCCGGGCCAGATGTTTGCTTTTCAACCACAGGTAAACCTTTTGTCGAGCTTGACAATTTCTGTTCTGGAAGTGCACTTTTTGACTTGCTCTGCACTTCACCAGAGACTGTGCTCTCCTTTGTATCAGTCTTCAATAGTACCTGTTTAGCCTTTACTGAGTTTGTAACCACTTTTTTCATAGGTTTCAACATCTCCTCTTTGAGTAAAGTGGAAATCGCTTTTCCTGCTTTGACATGTGGTTCCGGTTTTGTGGGAACAATTCCTTCAGTTTTATTTAAAATTGAAGTTGGCACTTGCAGTCGAGGTGGAGGACCAGATTTTACTTTCTGCAGTTTTGGAGGCGTTGGCAAAGACTTACTAGGTTCCGAAATCGAGGAAATACTAGGCGATGTGTGATCTGCTTCTGAAATTCTTGTTGTTGTCTTGCTTTCATTCTTTTTCACTGACAAACTATTTTGTTGAGTTTGAACACTGCTCTTTTCACTATACTCAGAGTGATCCAACTGCTTTTGAATGTTTGAACTGTTTTTTTCTGAATTTCGTTCGGGTGGCAATTTATTTCCAGATCTCATGTCTGTATTTTCAGAAATGTTGTTAGTGGCCATTGTTCTTTCAATTTTAGCATCTTTCGTTCTTTCTTTGTGATGCAATACCACATCACTTGATCTAATTTCGCTGTCTTTATCATTACCTTCTTCACTGCAGTTACTCAGTTTTCGGTTCATTCGTGGTATCATATCTAGATCACGACTGTCTCCCAGATCAAGAATGCCCTTTCCATCATGGTTGCCATGACTACCCCAATGTGATAGTCCACTTTTAGAGTTACTGGTTGTGGGACTAGCTTGATGAACAAAACTGTGCATAGACTGAGGACTTGTTGGTGGAGGGTAAAATATTCCCGAGCCACTTCCAAAAACACTGGAAGAATTAACACCATTCATCATATTACTCCTGGACCTTGCTGATGGGTACAAGCATTCTTCCAGTCTGTCGTGATTGGCAAGAGCACAGTCATGCTCATGGGAAAGCCAACTACCAGGGATGTGACTTGTGAAGTATTCTGGAGCAATTCCGTGCGCATGAGGATGGGGGGGCATCCACCAACCAGCGCTGCTAGCACCACCAGTTAATGAACCATGCAGTGCTCCAGGGGAGGTCAGGCTGTTCTGGGAGCCCAATATTGGATCTAATGACCCCCTATAGTCTGGCAAACCTGGTCTTCTTCCCATCATAGAAAACGCACTGGGATGCATTCCATAAGAAGGATCGTGGGACAATGGGGGTGAACGAAGCACCGTGTTTGGATGGCCTACAACAAAAGATTCAAAAGACCAGTGACCAGTTTGCAACGAGAGACTAAGCTACCAAAACTCTGAAACAAACCTGGCTAATTTTCAAGGAAGTATTATTTGAAGAAAGATCAGAAAACAACGAAAACGAAATCTCTAAGAGGTTTGATTTGTAACGGCGAAATGACACTAGGAAGCCATTTCAGGGAGACAGGACGTTAAAACACACCATCACCTGGATTGCCATCGAAAAAGCTGTGTGTATGTGCGGGACTGTGATTTGGGACGTCTCGAGGATCCATTCCAGGGCAGCGAGGTATTAAAGACTCACAGCTATGCCTGAGGATTAGAAATACGATGTCAAAGGACGAAACAATAGCTTAAATAAGTATGTTGGTGGCCACGAAATGCGTGCTTACGCCGAGTCAAGAATATCGAGCTATAAGGGAGGTATTATGCGTAGTTAATACACATGTTTATTTACAACTGTTAGAAAAACTATTTTAGAGTATTGTTCGATCGACCAAAGTTGAAAAAACCGTCAAGACTCCACACCAAAGCGATTTGCTTCGCCGACTATTTCCCCGCCCTGAATTTAACGACAAAATTCAAGCGAAGTACGCAGAGGAAAGTTACAAACTATTTGATAAGGATAGGAAGCCTGGAAATATATTAAAATCGAGTTCTTACCGGCAAAAGTCGTTCTTGATATGCTTCTAGCTTTTTCTGTAACTTCCAGCCTGTCCCCTACACATCATCTGGCCTTCGTCGGAGAAAGACAAAAACAGCCATTTTGGATGGCGTTTTGAGGGAATTTTAAGTCTCGAAAGCTCAGGAAACCTGCAAATTGAGCTCTGGAAATGCTGCAACACGTGTGCAAATCTAGTTTATGAACAACTTAAGAGTCTCCGAAGTTCGAAATATTATGGAGTATTGAAGAAAGCGGCGAAACTTGGAATCAACATGAAAATTTACCTTTTAGGGTTGTTTGGTGCGATATTGAGGAAAGAAGGGCGAAGGAAAGCATAAAGCGCATGTGGTACGTGACGTCACAGAATTGTAAAACAATGCCTCGTGAAATAATCAAAAGTAAACTGACTCGCTACGCCACGAGTTACGGTAAAGAATTACCACTTTCATCTCATTACTCCTCCCCTCGAATACTCGCCAGTCGGCGACCGGAAAAGCTTCGTAGACAACATTTTTGCTTATTTAGCATTCCTTGAGGGAATCAGTTGCGATCACGAACTTAAAGTTGGCCACGACAGCGAAAAAACTTGCCTTGAAATTCGCCGGTTGGTAAAAGTGAAGCCTGAAGGAAAACCCTTGGTTGTGACTATGTAAATTTGCCAAAATCAAACGTTTCAAAATAGAAAACTTTCCGTGGTATTCTTCTCCGTGTTTGCTGACGCGAGCGAACTTATTTCGATTGTGTAATGATTTGGAGCGATCGGCTCGTAATCGGTGGTGTTTGGGGAACTTTATAATCGTACCCCGTCCGAGTGGTTGGGCGCGCTACGGCGATCTAAAAATACACAAGATCACAGTATGGTGGGACACGACTAGTGTGGAATGATCTAAATATATAAGAGAGCATTTCATACAGTTAGAAATGACGAAGACACGGCGGAAAATCAAACTCGCTACCTGAAATACCTTGAGGATTACAGACTCCGCAACAGGACAGGAGAATCGAGTAGTTGTTTGCCCTCCAAATCTCAAATTACCGAGGAAAATATTGTCGCTTTATGCGTATACAACACAAGTTTTGGTTTTCAAGATCCAAAGAAAACAGAGTAGACGTGTAAGAATTAAAAAATGCGGCTTTTTCATTATTTAAACATTTCAGTCAGGTAGGGCTTTATTGCGGAAATTTATTTCCCTTCGATGGCAGGAATTTCACAGGAACAGTATACAAACAGTAACAATAACTAAATGAGGCTATTTACACCGTTTTCCGCTTTTACAAAACATCCAACCATCGAGCGAGCGCGAAAAGAATTTTTCCCCTGTCAGTGACGCTGCGCATTATTGGTTCCGCGAAATGAAAAGTTGATTTATGTAAAACACTCGAGAACATGAATTCTTTCAGGGATGTAAAAATATTACGAGCTCGCGAGTCCGCGGCGACTGTTAAATAACAGAGTCATTACCCGTAAAACTATTGAATTCTCGCACGCTGATTGGTCAGAATTCAATACACATATTTGCATTTTATGCACTCTGTTCATCAACTGTCAAAACGAGACAAAAACAGAATCCAGAAAACCCAAACAAAGCAGTTAATTGGAGCTCCATCGAGATCGGGCCGACAAAGCAAAGCCCTCAGTAAACCAGGAGTCACTTACCCTTAGAAACAAGCAGAAGAGGGATTAAATAAGACAAACGGCAAAGAAAAGAGCCTGGTCGTTTTGGAAATGTAATTTTGCTCAGTCTATTCAGATAGGTAAGCAAAATATGGCAAATGGTCCAATAAAAGAGCGCATTTGAATGCCGTGATGGAAATTGATCAAACCGATAAGATTAGACATACTGTCATTTTATTTAGTAGATGTTTATTTTTTTTTTCGGTGGAAAATTGTTTGCCAAAAGCAAAAATATTTTGTAGAGAGCGTATACTGTGCAATCAATTCCTATTGTTTTCAAAATTGTATGTTATTTTTTTTTTCATAATTTTTTTTCCTGTTCTGCGTGCGCTGGTGCACTGCTCAAATTAATCACGCATAACTGCTTGAAAACGTAAATTTCATATATCCCTCAACCTAACAAATAAAGAGAAAGGTTTGTAATGGGAAAGCTTCTTTTAGCATGTCTCTAAACGGAACTCTTTATTCTGTACGTGCCGGTTTCACGTTTCAAGTTACCTGAAAAGTGCTGTAACGTCTTTTCTCAGTTGTAAACATTCCCTGAAGAAGTCAGGCCGTGCCTGACAAAATATTGGAAAATATATAACGATTAACCCCAACCGTACAGTCAGCCTTCCCAAGTAGAGAATGCGTGACAAAGGGCTTTGTCGTGAATCAGGAGTCACGCGTCTGAACTTATCCAATAAAGCACCCAATCAAGCCTACCACGCAGACGCTTTTAGGCTTGTCACGCGGAGGAACGCGTGACAAGCCTAAAAACGTCTGCGTGGGAGGCTACCCCGGGGGGGGGTATTCCCTTATTTGGGCTATACGGGGACGTGCCGCTGAATAGGGTATGGTTTTTTGGCCTCGCTGTCCTAAACAGGGTATACAATTCGACTTGCCTCTGTCCTAAACAGGTTAGAACCTGTCCTAAACAGGGTATGGTATTACGAGCCGAGAGACTTTAACTCAGACTGCGAGCAGTCTCTTTCTTTTCTTAGCCTGCGACCTGGAGCCTGCGAGAAGTTGAAAGAGCATGCGATCGAGCGGCAGAAAAACGACGCATTTTTTTTCCTGATTTGCGCAATATCAACTGAGTAAACCGACATATGGTAGGTCTAGTTTCTTTGTCTTGGATAACGCGACGAAAGAAAGATGTCACTGTGTCGCGCAGACATGAGGGATCCCGCTGGTATATATATTGTTTAGGGATATTTCTCTCTGTGAAAGGCCTATTAGTGCTTTAATCAAACTAAAATTAACCTTAAAAATAAGTTGCACTTATTCACTATACATCGAAGAAATCATTCCTATTTGATTTGCTATTAAAAAATCACCTTTCTATGGATGCAATGACGACATTTTTTTACGCTAACTAATTTAGAGCTTAATGCTTGACGGCTTTTTGTTTAGTTTAAGTGTAGAGACGCAACAACTTGGTTTTAGACGCATCGAGCATGATTTCTCCGATTTGAATGACTTATTAAACAGTGTAAATTCCTGTAAAACCAGCGAGTGTACATTTTGTCGCTTGTCCTAAACAGGGTCTTAAAATGGAGGTTGCTGTCCTACACAGGGTAGGGTTTTTTAGCGTGTTTTTGTCCTAAACAGGGTCAGGATTTCAAACCCTCGGCGGCACCCCTATACCCAAACATGGGTCAAGTACCCCCCCCCCCCCCCCCGGGGAGGCTACACACAATCTTGCTAAAGGAATTTGTCTCTTACGCGATCTTACAGAGAAAACCGCTACTTGCAAGTCCTGACTGTAACGCTATACTCGTACCTAGGCCTTTTCGAGCTCTGCAATGGTTCTTCGCCAAACCCACTTGATGTTACGTCCAGTGGTTTTGACGTGGTAAACAATTTTTAGCGAGGCCCTTAAAGTGTTCGGTCTTCCTATCATGAAGCCGTCGTTTAGTATTTACCAATGAAAAAACTATAACAATCCCAGGAATTATTTGCTCTGTGACATCAAGTGGGATCACTTTGATATTTTGGCGAAGGGCAAAACGGACAACCCCGGTTTGATTAATCTAGGCTCCAGACCCCTCACCTTTGATATAACCCAGTAGGAATGAGCAAAAAACTCATACGATGCGTGACACTGTCGCTGTCGAGAAGTCATGTATATAAGGCTAAAATGCTCTGAAAAGTGTCAAGTTTGTTCTGATAAACTAAACGTTTCGGGCTTGGCCCTTCTTCAGTAGGTGGATTTAGCCACGCCATACAAAAAGCTGTACTCGTACGCAGGCACGGAAAGCGCGTTTACTGAGCATGCACCTCATATGCGCGCACTTTACGTGCGGGCGTACGCGTACAGCTTTCTGTATGACGTTTAGTTTATCATCACAAATTTGACACCGTGTTTGAGGGCAATTTAGCCTTAAATACAACTTTGTTTTATAACGGTTGATTACTTTTGAAAATGTATGTAGAGTACATACAAAAAGTCAAGTCAGTCTTAAATCAAAAAAATGTGTAAGTTCAATCATGTCCTATCACGGCATTCAAATGCGCTCTTTTATTGGACCATTTGCCATATTTTGCTTACCTATCTGAATAGACTGAGCAAAATTACATTTCCATAAACGACCAGGCTCTTTTCTTTGCCTTTTGCCTGAGAATAAGGCATTTCCTCAAAAGATGCCCCACTTTCCTGGGTTTCCATAGTAAAATCATCCTCATCCTCTTCATCATCATCTTCATCATGCTGTTCCCCTCCCTCTTCTTCCTCATCACTGCCATCACTGTCTGTGTCACTGCCGCTGCTGTCTTCTTCATTTTCACCTTCCTCACCTTCCTCACTTTCGTCGTCGCTGCCGCTTCCACTTTCGCTGCCACTACTTACATTGCTGCTGTCAGTGTCATCATCACTGCTATCCTCATTGTACTTTACATCGCGGAAGTGTGCTATTAAAGGTGGCTTACCTGATGGAATCTTTGGCTGCTTTGGACCCGGCCAGATGTTTGCTTTTCAACCACAGGCAAACCTTTTGTCGAGCTTGACAATTTCTGTTCTGGAAGTGCACTTTTTGACTTGCTCTGCACTTCACCAGAGACTGTGCTCTCCTTTGTATCAGTCTTCAATAGTACCTGTTTAGCCTTTACTGAGTTTGTAACCACTTTTTTCATAGGTTTCAACATTTCCTCTTTGAGTAAAGTGGAAATCGCTTTTCCTGCTTTGACATGTGGTTCCGGTTTTGTGGGAACAATTCCTTCAGTTTTATTTAAAATTGAAGTTGGCACTTGCAGTCGAGGTGGAGGACCAGATTTTACTTTCTGCAGTTTTGGAGGCGTTGGCAAAGACTTACTAGGTTCCGAAATCGAGGAAATACTAGGCGATGTGTGATCTGCTTTCTGAAATTCTTGTTGTTGTCTTGCTTTCATTCTTTTTCACTGACAAAACTATTTTGTTGAGTTTGAACACTGCTCTTTTCACTATACTCAGAGTGATCCAACTGCTTTTGAATGTTTGAACTGTTTTTTTCTGAATTTCGTTCGGGTGGCAATTTATTTCCAGATCTCATGTCTGTATTTTCAGAAATGTTTGTTAGTGGGCCATTGTTCTTTCAATTTTAGCATCTTTCGTTCTTTCTTTGTGATGCAATACCACATCACTTGATCTAATTTCGCTGTCTTTATCATTACCTTCTTCACTGCAGTTACTCAGTTTTCGGTTCATTCGTGGTATCATATCTAGATCACGACTGTCTCCCAGATCAAGAATGCCCCTTTCCATCATGGTTTGCCATGACTACCCCAATGTGATAGTCCACTTTTAGAGTTACTGGTTGTGGGACTAGCTTGATGAACAAAAACTGTGCATAGACTGAGGACTTGTTGGTGGAGGGTAAAATATTCCCGAGCCACTTCCAAAAACACTGGAAGAATTAACACCATTCATCATATTACTCCTGGACCTTGCTGATGGGTACAAGCATTCTTCCAGTCTGTCGTGATTGGCAAGAGCACAGTCCATGCTCATGGGAAAGCCAACTACCAGGGATGTGGACTTGTGAAGTATTCTGGAGCAATTCCGTGCGCATGAGGATGGGGGGGCATCCACCAACCAGCGCTGCTAGCACCACCAGTTTAATGAACCATGCCAGTGCTCCAGGGGGAGGTCAGGGCTGTTCTGGGAGCCCAATATTGGATCTAATGACCCCCTATAGTCTGGGCAAACCTGGTCTTCTTCCCATCATAGAAAACGCACTGGGATGCATTCCATAAGAAGGATCGTGGGGACAATGGGGGTGAACGAAGCACCGTGTTTGGATGGCCTACAACAAAAAGATTCAAAAGACCAGTGACCAGTTTTGCAACGAGAGGACTAAGCTACCAAAAACTCTGAAACAAACCTGGCTAATTTTCAAGGAAGTATTATTTGAAGAAAGATCAGAAAAACAACGAAAAACGAAATCTCTAAGAGGTTTGATTTGTAACGGCGAAATGACACTAGGAAGCCATTTCAGGGAGACAGGACGTTTAAAACACACCATCACCTGGATTGCCATCGAAAAAGCTGTGTGTATGTGCGGGGACTGTGATTTGGGACGTCTCGAGGATCCATTCCAGGGCAGCGAGGTATTAAAGACTCACAGCTATGCCTGAGGATTAGAAATACGATGTCAAAGGACGAAAACAATAGCTTAAATAAGTATGTTGGTGGCCACGAAATGCGTGGCTTACGCCGAGTCAAGAATATCGAGCTATAAGGGAGGTATTATGCGTAGTTAATACACATGTTTATTTACAACTGTTTAGAAAAAACTATTTTTAGAGTATTGTTCGATCGACCAAAGTTGAAAAAAACCGTCAAGACTCCACACCAAAGCGATTTGCTTCGCCGACTATTTCCCCGCCCTGAATTTAACGACAAAATTCAAGCGAAGTACGCAGAGGAAAGTTACAAAACTATTTGATAAGGATAGGAAGCCTGGAAATATATTAAAATCGAGTTTCTTACCGGCAAAAGTCGTTCTTGATATGCTTCTAGCTTTTTCTGTAACTTCCAGCCTGTCCCCCTACACATCATCTGGCCTTCGTCGGAGAAAGACAAAAAACAGCCATTTTGGATGGCGTTTTTGAGGGAATTTTAAGTCTCGAAAGCTCAGGAAACCTGCAAATTGAGCTCTGGAAATGCTGCAACACGTGTGCAAATCTAGTTTATGAACAACTTAAGAGTCTCCGAAGTTCCGAAATATTATGGAGTATTGAAGAAAAGCGGGCGAAAACTTGGAATCAACATGAAAATTTACCTTTTAGGGTTGTTTGGTGCGATATTGAGGAAAGAAGGGCGAAGGAAAGCATAAAGCGCATGTGGTACGTGACGTCACAGAATTGTAAAAACAATGCCCTCGTGAAATAATCAAAAGTAAAACTGACTCGCTACGCCACGAGTTTACGGTAAAGAATTACCACTTTCATCTCATTACTCCCTCCCCTCGAATACTCGCCAGTCGGCGACCGGAAAAAGCTTCGTAGACAAACATTTTTTGCTTATTTAGCATTCCTTGAGGGAATCAGTTTGCGATCACGAACTTAAAGTTGGCCCACGACAGCGAAAAAAAACTTGCCTTGAAATTCGCCGGTTGGTAAAAAGTGAAGCCTGAAGGAAAAACCCTTGGTTGTGGACTATGTAAATTTGCCAAAATCAAACGTTTCAAAATAGAAAACTTTCCGTGGTATTCTTCTCCGTGTTTTGCTGACGCGAGCGAACTTATTTCGATTGTGTAATGATTTGGAGCGATCGGCTCGTAATCGGTGGTGTTTTGGGGAACTTTATAATCGTACCCCGTCCGAGTGGTTGGGCGCGCGCTACGGCGATCTAAAAAATACACAAGATCACAGTATGGTGGGGACACGACTAGTGTGGAATGATCTAAATATATAAGAGAGCATTTCATACAGTTAGAAATGACGAAGACACGGCGGAAAAATCAAACTCGCTACCTGAAATACCTTGAGGATTACAGACTCCGCAACAGGACAGGAGAATCGAGTAGTTGTTTTGCCCTCCAAATCTCAAATTACCGAGGAAAATATTGTCGCTTTATGCGTATACAACACAAGTTTTGGTTTTCAAGATCCAAAGAAAACAGAGTAGACGTGTAAGAATTAAAAAATGCGGCTTTTTTCATTATTTAAAACATTTCAGTCAGGTAGGGCTTTATTGCGGAAATTTATTTCCCTTCGATGGCAGGAATTTCACAGGAACAGTATACAAAACAGTAACAATAAACTAAATGAGGCTATTTACACCGTTTTTCCGCTTTTACAAAACATCCAACCATCGAGCGAGCGCGAAAAGAATTTTTCCCCTGTCAGTGACGCTGCGCATTATTGGTTCCGCGAAATGAAAAGTTGATTTATGTAAAAACACTCGAGAACATGAATTCTTTCAGGGATGTAAAAATATTACGAGCTCGCGAGTCCCGCGGCGACTGTTTAAATAACAGAGTCATTACCCGTAAAAACTATTGAATTCTCGCACGCTGATTGGTCAGAATTCAATACACATATTTGCATTTTATGCACTCTGTTCATCAACTGTCCAAAACGAGACAAAAAACAGAATCCAGAAAACCCAAAACAAAGCAGTTAATTGGAGCTCCATCGAGATCGGGCCGACAAAGCAAAGCCCTCAGTAAACCAGGAGTCACTTACCCTTAGAAACAAGCAGAAGAGGGATTAAATAAGACAAACGGCAAAGAAAAGAGCCTGGTCCGTTTTGGAAATGTAATTTTGCTCAGTCTATTCAGATAGGTAAGCAAAATATGGCAAATGGTCCAATAAAAGAGCGCATTTGAATGCCGTGATGGAAATTGATCAAACCGATAAGATTAGACATACTGTCATTTTATTTAGTAGATGTTTATTTTTTTTTTTCGGTGGAAAATTGTTTTGCCAAAAGCAAAAATATTTTGTAGAGAGCGTATACTGTGCAATCAATTCCTATTGTTTTCAAAATTGTATGTTATTTTTTTTTTTCATAATTTTTTTTTCCTGTTCTGCGTGCGCTGGTGCACTGCTCAAATTAATCACGCATAACTGCTTGAAAACGTAAATTTCATATATCCCTCAACCTAACAAATAAAGAGAAAGGTTTTGTAATGGGAAAGCTTCTTTTAGCATGTCCTCTAAACGGAACTCTTTATTCTGTACGTGGCCGGTTTCACGTTTTCAAGTTACCTGAAAAGTGCTGTAACGTCCTTTTCTCAGTTGTAAACATTCCCTGAAGAAGTCAGGCCCGTGCCTGACAAAATATTGGAAAATATATAACGATTAACCCCAACCGTACAGTCCAGCCTTCCCAAGTAGAGAATGCGTGGACAAAGGGCTTTGTCCGTGAATCAGGAGTCCACGCGTCTGAAACTTATCCGAAATCAAGCCTACGGCCACGCAGACGCTCTTAGGCTTGTCACGCGGAGGAACGCGTGACAAGCCTAAGAACGTCCTGCGTGGGAGGCTACACACAATCTTGCTAAAGGAATTTGTCTCTTGCCGCGATCTTACAGAGAAAACCGCTACTTGCAAGTCCTGACTGTAGCGCTATACTCGTACCTAGGCCTTTTCGAGCTCTGCAATGGTTCGTCGCCAAAAATATCAAAGTAATCCCACTTGATGTTATGTCCAGTGGTTTTTGACGTGGTAAACAATTTTTAGCGAGGCCCTTAAAGTGTTCGGTCTTCCTATCATGAAGCCGTCGTTTAGTTTTTACCAATAAAAAAAACTATTACAGTCCCAGGATTTACTTGCTCTGTGACATCAAGTGGGATCACTTTGATATTTTGGCGAAGGGCAAAACAGACAACCATTGCAAAATCAAGAGAGACCCAGGAGCTCATTACCTAATTACCCGGTTTGATTAATCTAGACTCCAGACCCCTCACCTTTGATATAACCCAGTAGGAATGAGCAAAAAAACTCATACGATGCGTGGACACTGTCGCTGTCGAAAAGTCATGTATATAAGGCTAAAATGCTCTGAAAAAGTGTCAAGTTTGTTTCTGGATTTAGCCCACGTCCATACAAAAAAGCTGTACTCGTACGTAGGCACGGAAAGCGCGTTTTACTGAGCATGCCACCTAATATGGCGCCGCGCTTTAAATGCGTGCGTACGCGTACCAGGCAGCTTTTTGTATGGCTTGGCTTAATCCACCTCCTGAAGAAGGGCCAAGCCCGAAACGTTTTAGTTTTATCAGCACAAATTTGACACCGTGTTTCAGGGCAATTTTAGCCTTAAAATACAACTTTGTTTTTATAACGGTTGATTACTTTTGAAAATGTGGTGTAGAGTACATACAAAAAGTCAAGTCCAGTCTTAATCAAAAAATGTGTAAGTTCAATATGTCTATCACTGCTGTTTGTTTCTTATTTTTGTTTTCGGATACTCTTGCGACAGTCGGAGAATTTTGGCATCTTTTGCAAAGTTTTATCCCAAATCGCTTTTCGCAACATGATCGTACCGCTCCCAATCGCATCATCCAGCACGTGCTCAAACTCCCCTTCCGATCCCTCTCGATCTCCCACACTTGCATTTTGGACATCATGCAAATCTCAGTTTTAAACCCCTCCCTGGTTCGTGTGTTTTTTTTACGTATCTGAAGTCGTTTGATCTCCGCGCAAAACAAAATTGTCGTTAAGTAATACCTGAAGCGTTTTACCGAAATTTCGCGTCATTAAATTCTCAGCAGGATGTGTACTCCCTATGGAAAGTCTAGTTGGAATTAATTAAGTTGTTTTTTTCAATTATTTGATCTTTGATTTCCGGCTGAACCACGTTTGGCCTTACTTAGCGCGAAGGAAGTAAACCAGTTAAACCAGGCTGCTTTGTTCTAACGTGTTGGGATTGTTGCCAACTCAAAGACTTTAGACAACCTCGTTCGCAAGGTCCTCTCTCTACTTCGAGAAAGTAGGGTACTTTCTCGAAGTAGAGAGAGTACCCTGGGAACGAGATTGAGATTTTAGACTGAATGCCATATTTTAAAAAAATAATAATAATAATATGTCAGTGGCGGACATAAAAAGTTGGTTAAGTAATATGAGGCGCTCAGGTTTGCTTTGCCGGACTTTTAACAAGACTAAGTCTTAAGTAAGGATTTCCTGTTTTAGGAAGCGGAGCTGCACGCGACGAAGTTAAACTGTGTAGCCAAATCTGCTGGCGGACATGGAGAGGATGAAAAGAGCTCGTCTGATTCTGAAGTGTTTACAAGTAGAGCACTTTCGAGTAGGGAGAGAATTACGGAGATCAGGAAGGGATTCTCAACAACGCTCTTTGAGATTTACCCGAGGGTGGCAAAGGGTGACACGTGATTAGGGGCAAAAATTTAGTGTATGACTCGTGAAAAGGGTGAAATACGCGAGTCGTGAATTTATATGTGACGCGTGAATTTTGTTAAATCGGGCGTGAAACAGGATCACAACCTCCCCCCTCCCAACTCTTTTGCTAACCTCCTGCCAAGTATTCTTTGCTTATTGCGTCTTCGCGACCCACAAATTTTCCTTAAATGAGTAAACGGAGTGCATTTTCACGGGTTGCAAGGAGAGAAAAACTTACCACAAAGAATTTTTTCTCTCTCGGATGGGGAAGGCTTCTCCCTTTACCCTCTTCTCCCCCCCCCCTCCCCCCCCTCCCCCCCGCCAACCCCCATCTGAGGAGTCAAAGTTTACACCTCGTTTTTTAATCATTGATGTAAAACTGATATTTTTGAACTGGCCAAAAGAACAGGCTCCCGTGAAATCGTAGAAATCAATGTAAATCGTTAATAATTCCAGCTTGACGCTGGGAAAGTCAAGTTTTATGAACAAAAACATTTAATTCCAACATGGCGTCCACCATGTCGTATACATTATAATAAGTAATGCCATGAGCTCATCACTACAGGAGAGTGCAAATTCCCCATATTCCCGTCACGGGCGTTTTCACAGATCGATCTATTTTTAGTTTTGAATTTATTTCGAATTCAGATCCCCACAGGAACCTCAGTGACCAATTGCAATCACAAGCACGGACTAATGTTGACATGTCGACATGTTCACGTGAGGCCGCGTTGTTTTATCCTTACCGAAGCGTGCTCATGTAGACTGGAACTGGCCTGTTTTTCGCGGGGAAAAATATCTAAAAATAGGACTGGTCTGTAAAAATACCGTTGCTTTGTCAGTTAATAAGCGAGTTGCAGGCTCTTAGTAAGGGGCTTCCGTTGATGCAAACTGGTATTTTTTTTTCTCGTTATTGAAACTGACATCTCCATCAAATCCATCCAATTTGCACACGCAAGCTCAAAGCGAGCCAATCAGAGTGTGTTGTGGACGTGCGCGTGCACGGAGTCCGAAGCACTCTTCGAAAATTCAACCCAACCAGTCTAACCACACATGGCCAACCGATAACAAATAAATTTAGCCAGCTTCTTATTATGAACCGCGAAGTTCACGCGTGAAATGTTTTTTATTTGAGGTCGATTAGCGAGTAAATAAGTACAAAGAATGAGTTTTCACCGATTTCATCATGAATTACGCTATCTACTGTAGAAGCTGACTATCTCTGCTGTTAGGTTTTAGCAGATAAAATCAAGGTTAAGCTTCAAAATGTTCTGCCAGGAGTTGGGGAAAATGACCTGCGTCAAGCAAGTTAACTTGGACTCTCTCTTCTCGCTGCCAGGCTCATCTCTCATACAGGGAGGGGGAGAGAGAGGCCAGTAACTGGACGACGTTGTCTGGTAACTATATAAAGAACTGACTTATTTTCCTTTTTTAAACCTGAAGGGTTATAAATTATTGCTTTGTCTAAACAGTGCAGCTATGTTATTGCAAGCACGTTGGTCTCAGCCAGATCTTTCAGCAAAACGTTACAAAACTTCATTTATCGATAAGCAGAAAAAGAAAAGTCCTCAACTTTAACTGATTTACAACAACGCAAGTTGTCACAAGTGGGATGAATTGGATCCTCAACAGTTGGCGGCTTGACATTCTTGATGAAGTGTCGAACTGTGTTCAAAGACGGAATAAAGCTCGTCCAAATAATGTGAAGACCAACCTGAATTAAAGGATGCGAAATGAGTGGGTTATCCAGAGGGTTTTTGAATAATTTTAAACTTGTCTTCACTTACGGAGCAAAACCACTTCATAGAGCCTTTCAAAATAAACTTTGAAATTGTTACCCGACTATCCCTTTTTGACCTCTGTTTTTTTCTTTTTTTTTTCTTATTTTACCGGCACTTGTCTTTTAAAGGTTCATGCCCTATGCATGATGTTGGTCGCAATCACACGACAGAAACTGTAACAATAATTTGAGCATTATCAGGTCGATAAATGCCAAGTTTCCTCTGGCAAAAAGGTGCTATCGTGATGTTGTTTCAGGAAGCAGAGCACTTGGGTTCCGTTGGTTGGCCGCTGGCGCAGCGCCCTGCAGTCTCCGCCTGACTATTATCCGGGCCGTGATGAGAGGGCTGTTCGGTAGACAACTTGCCAATTTCTTCACGTAATAATGATGAGCGCTGAAAGAGAATAAAACCTCCATCGTGAGCGGTTTGTCAAAGCTATTGATAATGCTAATTTCTCGTCAGGTTGTCAATGTCTTGCTGAACAAGCACGGTAAGGAAAATGAAGAAATCAAAGCGCCATATTGTAAGACGACAATTACTGTTCCGCAATGGCTTTAGTGGAACAAAGATCTAAAAGGCTTTCTGCTGTTTTTTTCTATATCTCCAGAGCTCTGTTAGAGGTTTTTCACGGCAGCCATATTGCATGGCAGCAACAATGAAAATGTTTTGCATTAAGGCCCGTTTACACAGGCGATTTTTGTCGCGGCAACTCAATGCAATTTTTGTCGCGCTTAAGTTTAACTTTAAAATCGCACTTGTAAACCAGGTGCGATTTTCAGTGCGATTTGTCGCCGCGATATCGCAGAGGTTTCGAACATGTTTGAAACTTGATGCGATTTTGCTGCGACAAAAATTGCATCGAGTTGCTGTGATAAAAATCGCCTGTGTAAACGGGACTTTAGAAAGCAGAAGCACAACCTCGTTCCCAGGGTCTGTCATCTTACCACTCCCTGGAACGAGGGAAGTAAGATGAGAGACCCTGAGAACGAGGTTGGTAGAGGCGTAGCCGGCCATTCTCTATTTCAGCCCAAATTGTACAGCGTACTGAAGTTGCATACTAATTTTTTCCAACGTCCCCAAAAAAATAACAACATGAGTCAACTAAAATTTTGAGTAAAGAGTCAACTATAGGCCCTTTGCACGACACGGTCACATGGTACAAAATTACATATACTGGTGAGCAAGTTGCACAGTGGAAATTCCAAAACAATGTACCTGCCTTTGTTTTGGAAGTTCTACTGCACAACTTGCTCACCAGTATATGTAATTTTGTACCATGTGACCGGGTCGTGTAAAGGGCCTACTTCGAAGTTCTGCTTTGTCCGGTAACCTTTCAGAATTTCTCTAGCTGATGTATAAGATGGACCAAAGTCATTAGTTTGTTTTTCAAAATAAAACGTAACGGTGATTCGCTATTGAATAGTAAGAAAAAAAAGTATGCCGCCTTTTGACTTCTAAAACAATAACTTACGGAAATTCTAGATAGATCAGTGCTTAATGGATTAAAGCTACCCCCGCGGTGGCCTCATGGTTAGCGCGCTCGACTCCGGAGCGAGCGCTCCGGGTTCGAGCCCTGGCCGGGGACGTTGTGTTGTGTTCTTGGGCAAGACACTTCACTCTCACGGTGCCTCCCTTCACCCAGGTGAATAAATGGGTACCGGCGAATTTAATGCTGGGGGTAACCCTGCGATGGACTACCATCCCATCCAGGGGAGAGTAGAAATACTCCCAGTCGCTTCATGCTAAAGAAGCCGGGATAAGCTCCGGCCTGATGACCACTTGGCCCGAATGCAGACTTAACCTACCCCCAAAGAACATTTTTTCCCATAGGAAAGAGAAACTATTTTTCCTACCATGGCTGCTGTGCAAAAACCTCTATATAGGCTTTTATTTTGATGTTTTGACTAGTTTAGCGTGTTTTTTTTTCTGCCTTTTGTACTCACGAATCTCGCACTTATCTTATTCAGCGGGAACCCGCATGCCCTCGGTGAAATTCGACTTGAAACAAGAAAAATTCACTGTTGTGAATCATAATAATAATAATAATAATAATAATATATATAATAATGCGCAAATTCCATATAATGATCAAATGCGCATGACAAGATTAAAAAACGGAATAAAAAGGTTAAAAAGCTAAAATTACAATTCTAAAATTACAATTAAAAGCAATGATGCAATCATGCATGTTATTCAAACGAAAAAGCAACCTCGATCCCAGGTTCTCTCTCCAGGCCTCTCTAGTCGTCAAGGAGAACTCTCAACGACAACGTAGGCAAAGAGAGAGCCTGCAATTCGAGGCTGACGAAATAAATTTTGTCATTTTACGTCATCAGGAACCATCAGATTATAGAACTTAATCACGTCCCCGTAGAAACCAAAATTCGCAGAGGATGGCCAGGAAATGGACAAAAATCGGAAAACGAACATGCAAAGTTATTCTTGCTCGGTTGTTCGAAAAGTGGTTAACGCAGTCCACTGGCACGGATAGCCTGCAGAACAGGCGAAATTTTTTGCGTATTTTAAGGGAACAGAGGCGAAAGCGAGGCGAGCGCGAAGCGCGAGTTGCGTGCGAGGGGAGGATCGCTTGCTCCTCCCCTCGCACGCAACTCGCGCTTCGTGCTCGCCTCGCTTTCGCCTCTGCTCGCCAAAAATACGCAAAAAATCCCGCCTGTTCTGCAAGGCTATGGCACGGATAAATCACTATCCGGTAAACTGTAGTGCAAGGACCACTTGTACAAGGAGCAGCGGAGTGAAATCGGCCCAATATTGCGGTTAGACAGGAGTGACCTTCCTCGGGGGCTACACTGAGGCTAAGTAAATATGGATAAAAACGCTTACAAAATTTTAAATGATACTAAAGGAAATATATGTTACATCATATGGATTGGCTGACAAAAAATAGAGAAAAATTAAAACGTGTACCAAATCAGATAAATAAAGAAAAATAAAAGAATAAATAGATCAAATTTCGTCATGCCTGTTTAATAATGTTGCCCATTCTATGGACAACATAGAACTCGTTCCTCTCGAAACCCATGACCTCAAATAGAGATGCAATTCGCAAGGCAAGAGAAGCATTTCTAATCTCCAAGGGCAAGACCCTTGAGCCCTTTGGATTAAACAGGCGTGACGCCAATTTGATCTATTTATATTTTATATTTTTCTTTATATATCTATTTTGGTTCACGTTTCTTAATTTTTCTCTATTTTTA
>JAHPZR010023108.1:0-7500 GCA_019787425.1 Platygyra sinensis | reverse complement strand
CCATCATGGTATATGAGCCATTACATCATGCTCTACAAATGTGGCAAGCGTACGCGTAATTTGAGCGTCTTCATTTGTATTTTACTTTAGTTTTCCACATTTTGAGCACGTTTTTTAACAAAACAATTATTCCACACACGCTTGTTGGACATTAGATGATTATAGTCAACTCTCTTTGGCTAACTACCATCTCATATGCAACACGCACTCGTTGAATATTGCGCAACCAAAGGAAATCACTTCAGTGGAATGGAAAAAAAGTAAGCCAATCACATCGCAAACTTTGAAGCACATAACTTGCCATAAGCGCGAGAAAAATGAAATGGGACAGAAAGCACGGGAAAAACACAGCGGGAAAGCGCGGGAAGCCGTGACGTTTGGCAAGCGCGGGAAGTCACGCGAATTGGACGACACAAATAGGGCCAGTTAATCAAAAAATTACAATTTCCGATAAAAAAGGAATAGTCAAGTTACGAAAGAAAGGGAAAATTTACATTACAACGTACTGACAAAGGAGACGTAAATATGACAAGACCATCGCGCCTCCTACCGCTATTAAGGCACCACGCACGTAACTACAAATTTTGATGTGAGATTGGTTGATTTTAACTACAACTTTGAATGTGATTGGCTTATTGAACTTTTCGATAACAAACTGTTCAATAACAAACTGTCCGATAACATTATCATCATTATGATTATTTACAACTTGGAAAGTGAATTAGTGGGAAATACGAGTTTTTTAAAACCAATCAAAATCGAGGAAATTGTATTTTTTTATGATTAAAAAAAGAAAACAACAAATTACCTAGCTTTGTGATACTGAACTGAAAACTTGAGCTTTGGGATTTGATCTTGATCCTACAAAAACAGAAATACGATGGTCATAATCTCTACTGCGTTAACACTTATAAAGAAATCATAACGTATTTATTTTTTACTCGTTAGCACTATGTTGTTGCGACTACATTTTGTCGATTGCACCTAAATGGTATACTAATTACGCACCAGTTTGCCACGTGTTGGTTTTGGTGTAGAAAAGGTGACTGGCATCCCGAGGTCTGGCGAGGGCTGTATCTCAAAGTCAATAAGTTCTCTTGCTTTGCCGGGAAACCAAAATGGAGTACTCTCAATCAAAGGAAAACCAATCTGCCTTAGCTCAGCTGAAGTCCGCTGACGGCGACGCTTTTTCCAGAATCTTCCCTGGAGTCTCTTCCAGATGAGGATACCAGATGCTAGGACGCCGAACAGAATAAACAGCACCATAATGAGGATGACATAAGCGACTGATGTGTTCATCTCCAGGACAGGAGACTGGCAATAACCGGTGCTGTCTTGGCCTTAGAAATGTGGGAATCTAGTGGCAACAAAACAACAGGGAATTTTAGATAACCTTATGTTCGAATACGGGGATTGGCGCGAATTGTGGTGATCGAAAGAATTGGCACTGTGTCTGAAAAGTTGCAGTAGTACTTCATCTCGCATCAAAACTTCCTTCAAAACTCTCTGAGGCTCCGTCTACACTGAATATGAAAACGGAGGTTTCACTCTACGCTAGAGAAATCTTCTATCTAGTCCTTATTGCCCCCGGTGGGGCATGGGGCCGCTAGAGAAACCTTAAAACGCAACAATAACAGGTCATATGGGATTTGTGTTTGAGGAAAACTCAGGCAGGGAAATTTTACGATTACGGTGCGGTCACCATTTTTGAAAAGCGCCGTTTTCAATATTTTCCGTTCACACTTAAACGTACAGAAAGCATTTTCAAAATTCCTCCTGTTTGATAAGCGTTTCCGAAAAAACCTCCGGTTTTTTTTTCGAAAAACCTCCGGATTAGTGTGCACAGTAGTCTTAACCGGGCATAGAAATAAAGTTACGTTTTCAAATTTCTCTCGCGTAGTGTGGACGGGGCTTGAATGACATTTTTCTCAAAAGAGAAACGAACGACGAAACCTTCCGAGGGTCCTTTCACTTCCTCTCTCGAGAACAAGGTTGCGTATGGCGCCGGTCAAATGAAGTCCGTCTGTCATGAAATAAGAAGCATATTACAGGGGTAGGGAAGGGAGGGAGGTCGAAAACCAATTCCGCTAGGTAAAATGTGATCACCAATTGGCGAAATCATACTAAAACGAAATATGCAAAGAAACTTTACATCAGCAACTTTGGAATACGCACGGAAGTTAAATTATTGACCAAGTTTTAGTGTGAATGATTGTGCAAGTAATCTTTTGTCAGTCACACGCTTTGAGCATCGCACCACAATTGATGCACCCAAATAAAGTGACAACTGAGCGTAGAAAATTGATTGAAAAGATTATTTTCTATGAAAGAAACCACGGTGAACTTTTCATGGAAACATTTTTGGGCGGAATTACTCCCATGCATCTCTGGCCACATTCTGAATTTAATTAATAATCAAAAAATTAATCAATTTAATTATCAATATTTAATTCTCTGTAGTTTCTTTTTTCTTCAGCTTACGTTAGATGAGGAGAAGCATCTTAATTCAGTAATGGCAACTGCACGTGGTTTCTGGCGAAAAAACTAAGTTCAAACATAAAATATCATTTTTCACGACAGGCAATTCAAGCAATTCGGTGGCGTGCAATGCAACCATTTGTAACAACAGCTTTCGCAAAAAATATCAAACAGAAAAATGTATAATACAAAACACTTCTCACTAACCTGTGATTTCCAGGAGAAAATCACGGTCAATACCAGAAAAATTCCATAATTCTACAGAGAGTTCTTTGTCTAGCAACGCGGTCTTCTACAGGAATGTAGTTTTTACAAATTTGCACGTGTACATCTGACGTGTGCGCAAAAATGCGATTGGTTAAATTATGCGTGTTTTGAACAACAATGGGTTTTCTTTCCAGTTTTCTCGCGCTATTGTTTTGCACAAGTTGCAGCCTTTCACTATGGGCGCTTTCCATTCAACCAAAAATTACGAAATTTTTTAAAAAAGCGAACCATTCAACCGAAAATTCCGGAGATTTCAGTGAGAAAATCAATGGAACGGAAATTTGCTGGAATAATTACCTCATGAGCTCCTCTTTATCAGAAATTATTCAAATTGGCAACTTTCTATTCAGCGCAGCCACGATCACAGCGAGTTAGACATCCCCGGCAGTCAAAGATGACGAGGATGAGTTTTCGAAAATGGTTTGCTATTTTTTCTTTAATTTAGCTACAGCTAAATTCGTCGAGAAAGTGTTTCAGTAATTCCAATAAAAAGAATGCTCCCGTGGTGTTCTTGTTTAATTTGCCTAGGTTGGCTAAGAAATGTACAAAGATTTATGACCGGCGTCCAGAGCCATTGTAACACTTATCAAAACCTTAGTTTTGCGACGTTGTCTCTGTCGTTGTGGTTTGTATAAGGTTCCTGCTATCGTGGCTTATAAAGGCTGGTTTTCACAATAGCATAAGCATAACTACAAGTGAAAACAACCGCAACATAAACATAAGCATAAAGAGAAACATAAGAAGAACAAACCCACTTATTTTTCTTCCGCTGTTTTCACTAGTAGCGCGCTCGACATAAGCATAAGCACAAGAAAAACAGAGCTTATGTCGAGTGCGCTACTAGTGAAAACAGTACAAGAAAAATAAGTGGTTTTGTTCTTCTTGTGTTTCTCTTTATTCTTATGTTTTTTTTTCGCGGTTGTTTTCATTTGTCCTTATGCTTATGCTCTTGT
This sequence comes from Platygyra sinensis, assembly GCA_019787425.1. Classification (NCBI taxonomy): domain Eukaryota; kingdom Metazoa; phylum Cnidaria; class Anthozoa; order Scleractinia; family Merulinidae; genus Platygyra; species Platygyra sinensis. The sequence continues at coordinate 3,802 of JAHPZR010023108.1, read as the reverse complement.
GAAAACCAGCCTTTATAAAACGTCACCGTGTCGACATATCAGTGTTCTGTTTGCTTTTACACTTGCGTTAAGTTAAATCTCAAAGTCATTGAAAAAATTCCAAGCGAACAAAACTGCCCCTAATCGTTTTCCACCCTGGTGCAGTCACGTCTACTAGAAAATTGCCCCAGAAAATTTCCAGACATTTACGCCAAAATTTTTGGTAGAATCGAAAGCGTCAATAAGGAGATAAATTAGACACCAAGAAATTCTTTGTAATACATTTTTATTTAACAAAAATAACAGAACTTCAATAATTGTACACAACTCAAGCGCGTTTTACGCTTGCAATTTGATAAAGTAAGTTCCCGTCCACATGTATCGGGATATATATTAAAACGGAGATTTTTTTTGTTTTTCTCCGTTTTCTCCAAAAAAATACGAGTCCACCCTACGTCCGTCCACACGAAAAGGCTAAAACGATGGATATACGATAGCGACCGCATAGCGAGCTTATACATGTATTTATAGAGCCGGCTTGCGCGTTATTAGCAATTTGGTCCACAAAATTATCCTTCCATGCACCAGCAGGCCTTCTGTTCCTACTGTTCATCTGTTCAGGCCTTCTCCGCCCGGTTCATAGCCCTTGCTCTCCACTCTGGAGCGGAGAAGGCCTGAACAGATGAACAGTAGGAACAGAAGGCCTGCTGGTGCATGGAAGGATAATTTTGTGGACCAAATTGCTAATAACGCGCAAGCCGGCTCTATAAATACATGTATAAGCTCGCTATGCGGTCGCTATCGTATATCCATCGTTTTAGCCTTTTCGTGTGGACGGACGTAGGGTGGACTCGTATTTTTTTGGAGAAAACGGAGAAAAAACAAAAAAAATCTCCGTTTTAATATATATCCCGATACATGTGGACGGGAACTTACTTTATCAAATTGCAAGCGTAAAACGCGCTTGAGTTGTGTACAATTATTGAAGTTCTGTTATTTTTGTTAAATAAAAATGTATTACAAAGAATTTCTTGGTGTCTAATTTATCTCCTTATTGACGCTTTCGATTCTACCAAAAATTTTGGCGTAAATGTCTGGAAATTTTCTGGGGCAATTTTCTAGTAGACGTGACTGCACCAGGGTGGAAAACGATTAGGGGCAGTTTTGTTCGCTTGGAATTTTTTCAATGACTTTGAGATTTAACTTAACGCAAGTGTAAAAGCAAACAGAACACTGATATGTCGACACGGTGACGTTTTATAAAGGCTGGTTTTCACAAGAGCATAAGCATAAGGACAAATGAAAACAACCGCGAAAAAAAAACATAAGAATAAAGAGAAACACAAGAAGAACAAAACCACTTATTTTTCTTGTACTGTTTTCACTAGTAGCGCACTCGACATAAGCTCTGTTTTTCTTGTGCTTATGCTTATGTCGAGCGCGCTACTAGTGAAAACAGCGGAAGAAAAATAAGTGGGTTTGTTCTTCTTATGTTTCTCTTTATGCTTATGTTTATGTTGCGGTTGTTTTCACTTGTAGTTATGCTTATGCTATTGTGAAAACCAGCCTTTATAAGCCACGATAGCAGGAACCTTATACAAACCACAACGACAGAGACAACGTCGCAAAACTAAGGTTTTGATAAGTGTTACAATGGCTCTGGACGCCGGTCATAAATCTTTGTACATTTCTTAGCCAACCTAGGCAAATTAAACAAGAACACCACGGGAGCATTCTTTTTATTGGAATTACTGAAACACTTTCTCGACGAATTTAGCTGTAGCTAAATTAAAGAAAAAATAGCAAACCATTTTCGAAAACTCATCCTCGTCATCTTTGACTGCCGGGGATGTCTAACTCGCTGTGATCGTGGCTGCGCTGAATAGAAAGTTGCCAATTTGAATAATTTCTGATAAAGAGGAGCTCATGAGGTAATTATTCCAGCAAATTTCCGTTCCATTGATTTTCTCACTGAAATCTCCGGAATTTTCGGTTGAATGGTTCGCTTTTTTAAAAAATTTCGTAATTTTTGGTTGAATGGAAAGCGCCCATAGTGAAAGGCTGCAACTTGTGCAAAACAATAGCGCGAGAAAACTGGAAAGAAAACCCATTGTTGTTCAAAACACGCATAATTTAACCAATCGCATTTTTGCGCACACGTCAGATGTACACGTGCAAATTTGTAAAAACTACATTCCTGTAGAAGACCGCGTTGCTAGACAAAGAACTCTCTGTAGAATTATGGAATTTTTCTGGTATTGACCGTGATTTTCTCCTGGAAATCACAGGTTAGTGAGAAGTGTTTTGTATTATACATTTTTCTGTTTGATATTTTTTGCGAAAGCTGTTGTTACAAATGGTTGCATTGCACGCCACCGAATTGCTTGAATTGCCTGTCGTGAAAAATGATATTTTATGTTTGAACTTAGTTTTTTCGCCAGAAACCACGTGCAGTTGCCATTACTGAATTAAGATGCTTCTCCTCATCTAACGTAAGCTGAAGAAAAAAGAAACTACAGAGAATTAAATATTGATAATTAAATTGATTAATTTTTTGATTATTAATTAAATTCAGAATGTGGCCAGAGATGCATGGGAGTAATTCCGCCCAAAAATGTTTCCATGAAAAGTTCACCGTGGTTTCTTTCATAGAAAATAATCTTTTCAATCAATTTTCTACGCTCAGTTGTCACTTTATTTGGGTGCATCAATTGTGGTGCGATGCTCAAAGCGTGTGACTGACAAAAGATTACTTGCACAATCATTCACACTAAAACTTGGTCAATAATTTAACTTCCGTGCGTATTCCAAAGTTGCTGATGTAAAGTTTCTTTGCATATTTCGTTTTAGTATGATTTCGCCAATTGGTGATCACATTTTACCTAGCGGAATTGGTTTTCGACCTCCCTCCCTTCCCTACCCCTGTAATATGCTTCTTATTTCATGACAGACGGACTTCATTTGACCGGCGCCATACGCAACCTTGTTCTCGAGAGAGGAAGTGAAAGGACCCTCGGAAGGTTTCGTCGTTCGTTCTCTTTTGAGAAAAATGTCATTCAAGCCCCGTCCACACTACGCGAGAGAAATTTGAAAACGTAACTTTATTTCTATGCCCGGTTAAGACTACTGTGCACACTAATCCGGAGGTTTTTCGAAAAAAAAACCGGAGGTTTTTCGGAAACGCTTATCAAACAGGAGGAATTTTGAAAATGCTTTCTGTACGTTTAAGTGTGAACGGAAAATATTGAAAACGGCGCTTTTCAAAAATGGTGACCGCACCGTAATCGTAAAATTTCCCTGCCTGAGTTTTCCTCAAACACAAATCCCATATGACCTGTTATTGTTGCGTTTTAAGGTTTCTCTAGCGGCCCCATGCCCCACCGGGGGCAATAAGGACTAGATAGAAGATTTCTCTAGCGTAGAGTGAAACCTCCGTTTTCATATTCAGTGTAGACGGAGCCTCAGAGAGTTTTGAAGGAAGTTTTGATGCGAGATGAAGTACTACTGCAACTTTTCAGACACAGTGCCAATTCTTTCGATCACCACAATTCGCGCCAATCCCCGTATTCGAACATAAGGTTATCTAAAATTCCCTGTTGTTTTGTTGCCACTAGATTCCCACATTTCTAAGGCCAAGACAGCACCGGTTATTGCCAGTCTCCTGTCCTGGAGATGAACACATCAGTCGCTTATGTCATCCTCATTATGGTGCTGTTTATTCTGTTCGGCGTCCTAGCATCTGGTATCCTCATCTGGAAGAGACTCCAGGGAAGATTCTGGAAAAAGCGTCGCCGTCAGCGGACTTCAGCTGAGCTAAGGCAGA
>JAHPZR010023107.1:0-14238 GCA_019787425.1 Platygyra sinensis | reverse complement strand
TAAACTCGGCAGAAAAATAAGAGTATTCAGCCTGGGCCGGAAAAACAACATTCTTATATAAAAAAAAGAGTGTATATGGATGACAGTCGACCAGCTGATCATTTCAGAGCTTGCTACACCGTGCTGATGAGACCCAACAAGGTCGAAACAGCTGTCCACGGTTGCAATTGTTGAATTTCAGTTTGGACTCTATCGTGTCGTTGCCCCGTTAAGCTTTTTACGCAGTATCAGCCTTGTATCATTGTTTGTTACGTTCTATTTTTGGCTGATCTTATCTTTTACAGATCCTGCGTTCACAGGCAGCATTTTCGTTTGCGGTCCTTTGCATCATCATGTTTCAAAAGTAAAAAAAGGCGACTAAAACAGTTAAGCCGAGTCGCAGGACGCAGTGTTCCGTTCTCCTTCTGCGCCATTTCAGTAGTCTACCAAAGGAATAAATAATCCGTCCATGTTGGGCAGCCAAATCCTAGCATCTCACTAATCCCCTTCTATTTCCGCCATTGGCCTCTTCTTTTAGACGGCTTCCGGTCACTTCTATTTCCGCCATATTAGCCTCTTCTTCTAACCGACTTCCGGTAACTTCTTTTTCCGCTTCCTCATCTTTTAGTTTTATCGCGCATCTTTTAGTTGTATACGGTCACGCACGAATGATTCAGGAAAGCGATTTAAGGTCATTCCACTGAAATAGAACCTAAACTGAGATTTTTCTCAAACTTTGCCAATTGATTGTTTACATTATAGGAACTTAAATTTGGAAATAAAAATGAGGGGTCCCCACGTTCGTTTAGGAGCAACAGCACCTTGTTTATACTATATAAACCCTTATAAAAGCACCACGATTGCTTGCTAAATTCACGTTTCCGACGATTGTTTTTTTCTCAAAACTGAGAATTGGCCCATATTTATTTTACATAGAGAAATTTACTAATCAAATCAAAACGACAGAAAAAAATGATAGGTCACCGTACTCGTTTTCGAGAAAATGTCGATTTACCTCTTCGGCGAGGTCCAGTCGTAAAGAAAAAGCCGCCATTTTCTAATGCGCGCGCGCTAATCACGCGTAAAATTATGCGCAGTAGGGATGCGCAATGCAATACTGGGGAATGACCTTAAGCTATTCAACATCGATGTATGTCACTCAAAATTGATGTATTCTGGACGAAATTGATTTATGTTATTTTCAAATTTGTATTATTACGCATAACAATAATTTATTTAACAAAACATTGATGTATTCACGTTCGAAATTTTGTCCGCAAAAAACCCCCATACCCTGGTTGCCCCTCACAGGCGAAGAGGAAGAGGAACAGGGACCCTCCCTCAAACCGGAAGTAAGTCTGATAAGCAAAATAATCAGGCAAATAATCACACTCGAGATTTACGAGAGAGGACTGGTACCGACATCCTTTCCGGCTGAAAGGAGTTGCGTTGCTCGCGCTTGTTGGAAGACACTTCGTGATTTCAAAGCTTCAGTTCGTTCACTGATCTGGTTATTTTGATCGAAGATTCCGTTGAATTAAACGCAAAATGAGTCACGGTGGCGGCCATGGCGGACATATGGAAATGACGACAATGTCGTCAATGCATCACAACGGTACAACACCATCGATGGATCATGGTGACCATGATCAAATGGGACATGGAATGATGGTTTGTTGATTTCTTTAGTTTATTTCGTCTCGTGCAGAACATAATTCCTAGTCAAAGAGGTAACTGTTACAATTACCCTGTCTTCTTCAAAGTGTGCTCTAAGTTTTCGTTGAAATCGTTACCAAGCATTATTCAACTTCCTTGAACTAAAGCGACACCATGACGTTAGCTTCTCGTGACTCGGGTTATTCTTCAGTTTAGTTCGTGATTCCTCGTGAATCCATGTGCTGTACAAGCCGTGCCAAACCTTAAAAGGGTTGACAATGTCTATCATACGGTGAGCTAATAAAAGTAAGTTCTGTTTCATGCCTTCAGGATTATAAGTAGTTCTCGATACTTTCTTTACTCCGCTTAGTGTTTAGTTTATAAGATATATATCGTGATGTGATGTACATGTATTTACGACTCCTTTCAGTTGTAAATTTGTACTTGTTGTACCCTGCATACAATCGCGGCCTGTTGTTAGGATTAAGAGAACAATTTCCCTGAACTAACACAGCGAATTTTGTGGAAGGGGCAAGGTTTATTTCTGGTTGTTTTCTTAAATTACACTTACGCTTCAAGTTAACTGAGTAAAGCTGAATGTTTTCGTTTGGCTTATTTTGAAGTCGCTTTAAAAACAACTGGCTTAAAAAAAAAAACAGTAAGTTTTTTCAGTTCTCCTTTGTTAGCGGCATCAAGTCATGATAAGAAGAAACCTGATGACAAGATATTGACAATATTTGTATTCATCGATCCTATTTGCGCTTTGTTTCACACTTGTTCTTTGTCGCTTTAGTCACAACGCTCTGTGTCAGCTTCTTTTAGCTTTTCACAACTGTTTAAACACTCCTTTAACAGTGTGGGACCCTCTACTTGTTCCATAACAATACAACTTTCTGGATTTCAGCTGTGTTTCTATAAACACCCTAACAACACACTAGCAACTAGGGGTACCTGATATGAAATACGTGTTAGTATGACGTCAAGAAAGCAAAATATATTGGCCCTGTTTCAAACACCAGTTTTAATTACGTGTTAAATATAAGTTGTATTTTATACACTGAGCAGCAACTGATTAAGATAAATGTGCACAAGTTTTCCCGTCTTTTAAAATGTTTTGAAGATTTGACTTTCTTACTGCAATTCTGTTCTTGCCGCAACTTATGCTTTCATATTATAAATGCAGTAATGACTTTAATTGCATATTCCCAGAGGTGTTTTGTCTTCATTTCCTATTAATTATGTATGCAGGAATTTGCTTAAACTTTCCTATAATTTGTTATAGTACACATTAGCATAAAGAGATTTTTACTGCAACTGTGAAGCAGAAACTACTTGTAAGTGTATAATATTGTCCGGGGGGGGGGGGGGTACTTGATATATTCTTGGGTGGGGAGGTGCGGCCTGGCCCCTCATACCCTGACCCTGTTTAAGACAAATATCGCTGATTTTCCTACCCTGTTTAAGACAGAATTCCTATTTTTGATACCCTGTTTAAGACATAGATTAAAAGTTGCGGTTACAAATTGTGTGGCTTTCTTGTTGTGTAATCAATGGAAATTTAATGTGCCTGGTATCAATGCCAAATTCAACGGAAGTCAATATTAATTTACAAGAGCTTACAAGTAAAAATTTTGCTGTTTATCGTCCAAGAAAAGATATCCCATTTAAGACAAAAATTGATAAATCGATACCCTGATTAAGACAAAACATGACAAATTCGATACCCTGTTTAAGACAAAAATCCCGAAAAACATACCCTGGCTGGCCGCACGTCCCCATTAAGCCCTTATAAGGGAGTACCCCCCCCCCCCCCCGGGAATATTGTCTGCTTATGAGTATTAATGCATGGTATACAAAAACAAAGACTAGAAAACTAAAGAATAGCTTCTAATAGGGGGATAGTAGGAACTAACTAATATGAAGTTGTGACGTGCACAAAATTCCATTGTCTATCTATTTCACAGGTTAAGTCAAACCACTCTAAACATTGAGCCAACTATCTGTCATGTCACAAACTGTGGACATTTGTTTTGTGGGTTGGAATTTGTTTTGATATATGGGATATCTGTCAATCAACACAGTGTGATGTTTAAAATAATTAATTTTATTGTTAATTGAACATGCATCATTTATAAGGGTACTAATATCAATCTTACATCTAACATAACAATTTACAATTTGTGATGCTCTTTTACCAACATATTTCAAGAAATGTAGCCTGAGGAAAATAAGAGAATTAACATAACTTAATTAAAATGAAGCATCAAAAAAAAGGATTTGTGTAATTTTTGGCTTAAAAAGACTTAAGGAGATGGGATAATTAATAATGCCAGGTCTACTTACAGGTATTATATTGTTTACTTAAATATTTATGATGTGGTCAAAACTGAAGGTTAGTAATGAAATGGCAAAAGTACTTGCAGGCTAGTGCAGTTTTGAAATATCAGGGCAGAGTGGCATATACAAGAGCAGGATTGCAATGTACATCACAATGGATAAGGTAGCTGTTTAGTTCAGGACCCAATTGTTCAAGCGCCCATTAGCGCTAACCCGGGCTTCTTTTTCTTTTGCCCAAAATCATTTTCTTGGATACCGGTAATTCTCTTAATCCTTTTTAGAGCATTCAATAGTCAAATTGTGGACTAAAAGAAGTAAACTGAATTTGCTCTTATGCTTTCATATATATGAATTCAAATTTTGCGCTAACCCTAGGTTACCTTAACCCACCTTTGAACAACCCGGCCAAGATTCTTTTCATTGGCAAAGGGGTACAACAATATTACAAAAAGTCTTTTTTGTGGATCAACAATTGAGTTTTGTATCAATTCAATGCACCTAGCTAACTGATGAGTAGTTTTCCTTCTATATACATGTATGTAGCGCTAATATATTTGCATGTAAAACCTAACTCACATTCCTGTTTAGTTAATGTATAAAAATTAATGGTGAAATAATATATACTTTTTTATGTGCATGTGTCCTTTATAGGTATGTGCAATGTATCAGACTGGTTCATCTTTCCTTTCCTTCTGTATTTTAGATCAGGGCTTCCCAAATTATTTGAAATAAAAAAAATATAACAAATTTATTCTGAATCACCATCATTTGTCCTGTCTTTCCTCTGGAAGAATAGGGCCATTTATTCTGCATCATGAACTATAGATGGGTTAAAAGTAAATTATCATTGTTTTGGGGGAGCCACTGAATTCTCTGTTAAAAGCAGTGCAGCTATTTCAGCACTTCTGTCTTCCTGAAGGAAGGCAGTAATGCTGTAATGGCAGGGGTTCAAAAAATAATTTGAATGTTAAGTTCCAAACTTGCCTAATTTGGGAGCCAGGGCAAATACGTTTCTTTATCTTTTTTTATGCAAGTAACACAATTTATATTAAATTAAAAACCACCTCCAAATTTTGTTTCTTGGTGTCTGAAAAAATTAGAAGACAATTTTTAAATATTTTTTCCTTTAGTATTTGTGTCATAAATTTTTGAATTTTCCTCTGCAACTAACATTAATATTGTTGTATTACATTTTAAACTTACCTGTATGCTTGCAGAGTCACATACAATACATGTATACACACAGATTGTAGTTTTTAGTATGAAATGTTCGTAGTAATCATGTTCTATCTAAAGTCTAAAGTAGTCAGAATTTAAGCCATGCAGTATGACTGTCTTATATACGAAACCCATAAGTCTAGCCTGCAGGCTCTACAATGGATAATTTAAGACTGAATATTATTCCTCAGATAGGACATTTCTCCAAGTCTGTCCCAACAGGAATTTTTATATCCAAAGTGTAGTATTATTTATTGCCAGTTTGCTTCCAATGTTTTCTTGAATATTTTACAAACTTATTATGGCAAGTGATCTGTAAAAAAGTGCTATAAATGTTTAACTTGTCAGGACTGTAGTTTTGAATTCTTTGCTTTTTCTTCACAGATGTATTTCCATTTTAGCAAGAGTGTGACCATTTTGTTTGAAGGCTGGTCTGTTAATGATGCATCAGGTAAACCATTATTGGCTTACAAATATTAAGACGGAATCCGCCAGACGTTGGAGTAACAAGTGGACAAAAATCTTGTACCAAGATTATTTACATTGTATTGCAAACTTCTGTAGGGCTCTTTTAATTATCTTCTCAAAACAATTCATTTCTAGCAACACCAAATGTCGAAAACGAATGTTGAACTTCGTATGAAACGCTTAAAAGTTTTGGTGAAATGAAACTGATGATGGAATTTTGCCTGTGTTTCCACAAAATCACTGAACTTTGAAATTTATTTTCTCTCGTTCCCGTGGGAAATTATTTTTCGGTGTTATTTCAGGCAATTATTTATGTATTTAGCTTTAAAAAAAATGTAAAAATGACTGTAAAATATTTAAAATTACTCTGGTACAGATTTTTGTCCACTAAAACCTGAAATTGCTCCATCTTCTATCAGATTTCGTCTTAACACTTGGAGCTGAACTCTTGGCTACTGTATTCATTTACTTTATATTTGAATTGCAATTTTTGAAGCCTAGTGAAAATTAATGAATGCTGCAAGCTTGCCAAAAATTCTCAGCAGCTCAGTGGTTAGAGCATCTGACTGATAATTGCATAAAGGCATAGAATGATTCAAACCCTATGAATCGTGGGCTTGATTTCTGCAGCTCTCTCAAAGTCTGGTCAAAATTGTTCGTACCAATTGTCCCATTTTCATGACATCAATAATTTGTTCTTTTTTAGAGCTGGTTTTCTCTTGTGTTGCAATATTTGTTCTGGCTGCACTCTATGAAGGTCTTAAAGTTTTACGTGAAGTGTTAAAAAGGAGGTATAGCTATCTGGTAAGTGTGGATTTGACAGAAACAAAGGTGTATGGTACAGGACCAAACCAGACAGCTGTTGTTACCGAGTCAAAGGGACAGTTACCAAGGTATTGCATTAATTTAATTTGTAATTAATAATTTTCTCTTATGAATGGCTTTGACATAATACATGTACAGTATAATTGATTTTGAGCCAAGAAAGCCTTAGAAACAAGGAATGAAAAATGTTAATCACTTACCAGTGGCTTTCGACACGTCTTTGAAATGAAAGAAAAATTAAAGAAAAATCCGTGTCCCGAGCAGGATTCGAACCCGTGTCTCCCCGCAACCTCTATTCAGGCGTGATATCCACCACGCCATGGGGTCACCACATTGGGTATTTGGCAACTTTATTGATGTGAGTGGATCGAATGCGGTCAATCATGGTTCTTCCCCAACAAATCAGGGTAGTGAACAGAATATAATTGATTTTGAGCCAAGAAAGCTTTAGAAACAAGGAACGAAAGATGTAAATCACCCGTCTCTGAAATGACATTTTTCTGTAAAAACTGGGATGAAATTAGTAAAACCACAGTGTCTCTTTTGAAGCCAGATGTAAATTATGTTCTTTTCAGTGACAATTAAGATTCACATTGGCACTGCAAAAACCACTCTCACTGATTTCATTGTTAGCATTAGTGTAACAAGAAGTACAAACTGAATGCCCGCATTGGATCTTCTCCCCAATGAGTTAGCCATTTGGCTGGAAACTTCAATTTTAACTGGCACGACAAGGACTGATGATCATGACAATGGTGATGATGCATTGTTTTTGTTCTTTACAGGTCTCGAATTTGCAACTGGCATCACTTACTTCAAACCTTCCTCCACGTTGTACAGGTCACAATTAGTTATTTCCTCATGTTGATCTTCATGACTTACAATGTGTGGCTGTGCCTTGCGGTTGCTTTGGGCGCTGGCTTTGGTTATTTTGTGTTTGGGTGGAAGCTAAACAAAGTGGTTGACATCTATGAACACTGCCACTGATTTATCAAAACCATAGGTGTACCTCAATTGCTATGCATTTTTGTCAGATCTAATTTAATATGCAGATTACATAATTTAGTTATTTTGATTGGGATTAGTGTGATTAGTACTAACAATTATTTCTGCATGGGCTCTGTAGATGTACATCAAAGCCATTCATAAGAGAAAATTATTAATTACAAATTAAATTAATGCAATACCTTGGTAACTGTCCCTTTGACTCGGTAACAACAGCTGTCTGGTTTGGTCCTGTACCATACACCTTTGTTTCTGTCAAATCCACACTTACCAGATAGCTATACCTCCTTTTTAACACTTCACGTAAAACTTTAAGACCTTCATAGAGTGCAGCCAGAACAAATATTGCAACACAAGAGAAAACCAGCTCTAAAAAAGAACAAATTATTGATGTCATGAAAATGGGACAATTGGTACGAACAATTTTGACCAGACTTTGAGAGAGCTGCAGAAATCAAGCCCACGATTCATAGGGTTTGAATCATTCTATGCCTTTATGCAATTATCAGTCAGATGCTCTAACCACTGAGCTGCTGAGAATTTTTGGCAAGCTTGCAGCATTCATTAATTTTCACTAGGCTTCAAAAATTGCAATTCAAATATAAAGTAAATGAATACAGTAGCCAAGAGTTCAGCTCCAAGTGTTAAGACGAAATCTGATAGAAGATGGAGCAATTTCAGGTTTTAGTGGACAAAAATCTGTACCAGAGTAATTTTAAATATTTTACAGTCATTTTTACATTTTTTTTAAAGCTAAATACATAAATAATTGCCTGAAATAACACCGAAAAATAATTTCCCACGGGAACGAGAGAAAATAAATTTCAAAGTTCAGTGATTTTGTGGAAACACAGGCAAAATTCCATCATCAGTTTCATTTCACCAAAACTTTTAAGCGTTTCATACGAAGTTCAACATTCGTTTTCGACATTTGGTGTTGCTAGAAATGAATTGTTTTGAGAAGATAATTAAAAGAGCCCTACAGAAGTTTGCAATACAATGTAAATAATCTTGGTACAAGATTTTTGTCCACTTGTTACTCCAACGTCTGGCGGATTCCGTCTTAATATTTGTAAGCCAATAATGGTTTACCTGATGCATCATTAACAGACCAGCCTTCAAACAAAATGGTCACACTCTTGCTAAAATGGAAATACATCTGTGAAGAAAAAGCAAAGAATTCAAAACTACAGTCCTGACAAGTTAAACATTTATAGCACTTTTTACAGATCACTTGCCATAATAAGTTTGTAAAATATTCAAGAAAACATTGGAAGCAAACTGGCAATAAATAATACTACACTTTGGATATAAAAATTCCTGTTGGGACAGACTTGGAGAAATGTCCTATCTGAGGAATAATATTCAGTCTTAAATTATCCATTGTAGAGCCTGCAGGCTAGACTTATGGGTTTCGTATATAAGACAGTCATACTGCATGGCTTAAATTCTGACTACTTTAGACTTTAGATAGAACATGATTACTACGAACATTTCATACTAAAAACTACAATCTGTGTGTATACATGTATTGTATGTGACTCTGCAAGCATACAGGTAAGTTTAAAATGTAATACAACAATATTAATGTTAGTTGCAGAGGAAAATTCAAAAATTTATGACACAAATACTAAAGGAAAAAATATTTAAAAATTGTCTTCTAATTTTTTCAGACACCAAGAAACAAAATTTGGAGGTGGTTTTTAATTTAATATAAATTGTGTTACTTGCATAAAAAAAGATAAAGAAACGTATTTGCCCTGGCTCCCAAATTAGGCAAGTTTGGAACTTAACATTCAAATTATTTTTTGAACCCCTGCCATTACAGCATTACTGCCTTCCTTCAGGAAGACAGAAGTGCTGAAATAGCTGCACTGCTTTTAACAGAGAATTCAGTGGCTCCCCCAAAACAATGATAATTTACTTTTAACCCATCTATAGTTCATGATGCAGAATAAATGGCCCTATTCTTCCAGAGGAAAGACAGGACAAATGATGGTGATTCAGAATAAATTTGTTATATTTTTTTTATTTCAAATAATTTGGGAAGCCCTGATCTAAAATACAGAAGGAAAGGAAAGATGAACCAGTCTGATACATTGCACATACCTATAAAGGACACATGCACATAAAAAAGTATATATTATTTCACCATTAATTTTTATACATTAACTAAACAGGAATGTGAGTTAGGTTTTACATGCAAATATATTAGCGCTACATACATGTATATAGAAGGAAAACTACTCATCAGTTAGCTAGGTGCATTGAATTGATACAAAACTCAATTGTTGATCCACAAAAAAGACTTTTGTAATATTGTTGTACCCCTTTGCCAATGAAAAGAATCTTGGCCGGGTTGTTCAAAGGTGGGTTAAGGTAACCTAGGGTTAGCGCAAAATTTGAATTCATATATATGAAAGCATAAGAGCAAATTCAGTTTACTTCTTTTAGTCCACAATTTGACTATTGAATGCTCTAAAAAGGATTAAGAGAATTACCGGTATCCAAGAAAATGATTTTGGGCAAAAGAAAAAGAAGCCCGGGTTAGCGCTAATGGGCGCTTGAACAATTGGGTCCTGAACTAAACAGCTACCTTATCCATTGTGATGTACATTGCAATCCTGCTCTTGTATATGCCACTCTGCCCTGATATTTCAAAACTGCACTAGCCTGCAAGTACTTTTGCCATTTCATTACTAACCTTCAGTTTTGACCACATCATAAATATTTAAGTAAACAATATAATACCTGTAAGTAGACCTGGCATTATTAATTATCCCATCTCCTTAAGTCTTTTTAAGCCAAAAATTACACAAATCCTTTTTTTTGATGCTTCATTTTAATTAAGTTATGTTAATTCTCTTATTTTCCTCAGGCTACATTTCTTGAAATATGTTGGTAAAAGAGCATCACAAATTGTAAATTGTTATGTTAGATGTAAGATTGATATTAGTACCCTTATAAATGATGCATGTTCAATTAACAATAAAATTAATTATTTTAAACATCACACTGTGTTGATTGACAGATATCCCATATATCAAAACAAATTCCAACCCACAAAACAAATGTCCACAGTTTGTGACATGACAGATAGTTGGCTCAATGTTTAGAGTGGTTTGACTTAACCTGTGAAATAGATAGACAATGGAATTTTGTGCACGTCACAACTTCATATTAGTTAGTTCCTACTATCCCCCTATTAGAAGCTATTCTTTAGTTTTCTAGTCTTTGTTTTTGTATACCATGCATTAATACTCATAAGCAGACAATATTCCCGGGGGGGGGGGGGGGTACTCCCTTATAAGGGCTTAATGGGGACGTGCGGCCAGCCAGGGTATGTTTTTCGGGATTTTTGTCTTAAACAGGGTATCGAATTTGTCATGTTTTGTCTTAATCAGGGTATCGATTTATCAATTTTTGTCTTAAATGGGATATCTTTTCTTGGACGATAAACAGCAAAATTTTTACTTGTAAGCTCTTGTAAATTAATATTGACTTCCGTTGAATTTGGCATTGATACCAGGCACATTAAATTTCCATTGATTACACAACAAGAAAGCCACACAATTTGTAACCGCAACTTTTAATCTATGTCTTAAACAGGGTATCAAAAATAGGAATTCTGTCTTAAACAGGGTAGGAAAATCAGCGATATTTGTCTTAAACAGGGTCAGGGTATGAGGGGCCAGGCCGCACCTCCCCACCCAAGAATATATCAAGTACCCCCCCCCCCCCCGGACAATATTATACACTTACAAGTAGTTTCTGCTTCACAGTTGCAGTAAAAATCTCTTTATGCTAATGTGTACTATAACAAATTATAGGAAAGTTTAAGCAAATTCCTGCATACATAATTAATAGGAAATGAAGACAAAACACCTCTGGGAATATGCAATTAAAGTCATTACTGCATTTATAATATGAAAGCATAAGTTGCGGCAAGAACAGAATTGCAGTAAGAAAGTCAAATCTTCAAAACATTTTAAAAGACGGGAAAACTTGTGCACATTTATCTTAATCAGTTGCTGCTCAGTGTATAAAATACAACTTATATTTAACACGTAATTAAAACTGGTGTTTGAAACAGGGCCAATATATTTTGCTTTCTTGACGTCATACTAACACGTATTTCATATCAGGTACCCCTAGTTGCTAGTGTGTTGTTAGGGTGTTTATAGAAACACAGCTGAAATCCAGAAAGTTGTATTGTTATGGAACAAGTAGAGGGTCCCACACTGTTAAAGGAGTGTTTAAACAGTTGTGAAAAGCTAAAAGAAGCTGACACAGAGCGTTGTGACTAAAGCGACAAAGAACAAGTGTGAAACAAAGCGCAAATAGGATCGATGAATACAAATATTGTCAATATCTTGTCATCAGGTTTCTTCTTATCATGACTTGATGCCGCTAACAAAGGAGAACTGAAAAAACTTACTGTTTTTTTTTTTAAGCCAGTTGTTTTTAAAGCGACTTCAAAATAAGCCAAACGAAAACATTCAGCTTTACTCAGTTAACTTGAAGCGTAAATGTAATTTAAGAAAACAACCAGAAATAAACCTTGCCCCTTCCACAAAATTCGCTGTGTTAGTTCAGGGAAATTGTTCTCTTAATCCTAACAACAGGCCGCGATTGTATGCAGGGTACAACAAGTACAAATTTACAACTGAAAGGAGTCGTAAATACATGTACATCACATCACGATATATATCTTATAAACTAAACACTAAGCGGAGTAAAGAAAGTATCGAGAACTACTTATAATCCTGAAGGCATGAAACAGAACTTACTTTTATTAGCTCACCGTATGATAGACATTGTCAACCCTTTTAAGGTTTGGCACGGCTTGTACAGCACATGGATTCACGAGGAATCACGAACTAAACTGAAGAATAACCCGAGTCACGAGAAGCTAACGTCATGGTGTCGCTTTAGTTCAAGGAAGTTGAATAATGCTTGGTAACGATTTCAACGAAAACTTAGAGCACACTTTGAAGAAGACAGGGTAATTGTAACAGTTACCTCTTTGACTAGGAATTATGTTCTGCACGAGACGAAATAAACTAAAGAAATCAACAAACCATCATTCCATGTCCCATTTGATCATGGTCACCATGATCCATCGATGGTGTTGTACCGTTGTGATGCATTGACGACATTGTCGTCATTTCCATATGTCCGCCATGGCCGCCACCGTGACTCATTTTGCGTTTAATTCAACGGAATCTTCGATCAAAATAACCAGATCAGTGAACGAACTGAAGCTTTGAAATCACGAAGTGTCTTCCAACAAGCGCGAGCAACGCAACTCCTTTCAGCCGGAAAGGATGTCGGTACCAGTCCTCTCTCGTAAATCTCGAGTGTGATTATTTGCCTGATTATTTTGCTTATCAGACTTACTTCCGGTTTGAGGGAGGGTCCCTGTTCCTCTTCCTCTTCGCCTGTGAGGGGCAACCAGGGTATGGGGGTTTTTTGCGGACAAAATTTCGAACGTGAATACATCAATGTTTTGTTAAATAAATTATTGTTATGCGTAATAATACAAATTTGAAAATAACATAAATCAATTTCGTCCAGAATACATCAATTTTGAGTGACATACATCGATGTTGAATAGCTTAAGGTCATTCCCCAGTATTGCATTGCGCATCCCTACTGCGCATAATTTTACGCGTGATTAGCGCGCGCGCATTAGAAAATGGCGGCTTTTTCTTTACGACTGGACCTCGCCGAAGAGGTAAATCGACATTTTCTCGAAAACGAGTACGGTGACCTATCATTTTTTTCTGTCGTTTTGATTTGATTAGTAAATTTCTCTATGTAAAATAAATATGGGCCAATTCTCAGTTTTGAGAAAAAAACAATCGTCGGAAACGTGAATTTAGCAAGCAATCGTGGTGCTTTTATAAGGGTTTATATAGTATAAACAAGGTGCTGTTGCTCCTAAACGAACGTGGGGACCCCTCATTTTTATTTCCAAATTTAAGTTCCTATAATGTAAACAATCAATTGGCAAAGTTTGAGAAAAATCTCAGTTTAGGTTCTATTTCAGTGGAATGACCTTAAATCGCTTTCCTGAATCATTCGTGCGTGACCGTATACAACTAAAAGATGCGCGATAAAACTAAAAGATGAGGAAGCGGAAAAAGAAGTTACCGGAAGTCGGTTAGAAGAAGAGGCTAATATGGCGGAAATAGAAGTGACCGGAAGCCGTCTAAAAGAAGAGGCCAATGGCGGAAATAGAAGGGGATTAGTGAGATGCTAGGATTTGGCTGCCCAACATGGACGGATTATTTATTCCTTTGGTAGACTACTGAAATGGCGCAGAAGGAGAACGGAACACTGCGTCCTGCGACTCGGCTTAACTGTTTTAGTCGCCTTTTTTTACTTTTGAAACATGATGATGCAAAGGACCGCAAACGAAAATGCTGCCTGTGAACGCAGGATCTGTAAAAGATAAGATCAGCCAAAAATAGAACGTAACAAACAATGATACAAGGCTGATACTGCGTAAAAAGCTTAACGGGGCAACGACACGATAGAGTCCAAACTGAAATTCAACAATTGCAACCGTGGACAGCTGTTTCGACCTTGTTGGGTCTCATCAGCACGGTGTAGCAAGCTCTGAAATGATCAGCTGGTCGACTGTCATCCATATACACTCTTTTTTTTATATAAGAATGTTGTTTTTCCGGCCCAGGCTGAATACTCTTATTTTTCTGCCGAGTTTAGGCTGAAAATATTCTTGTG
>JAHPZR010023102.1:0-15078 GCA_019787425.1 Platygyra sinensis | reverse complement strand
GGTTAATAGTCCAAATGTTTCCAGTCTGTACTCTGCACTCTCAAGAGTTTCTTAACATTTTTGTTTCATTCCTGCAAGACCTCCCAAGAATAAAACATTTTGCAGCTACTCACATGAGATAAATTGAAAGTTTCATGTGAACCACCATTATGGACCAAAGCTTTATGCTACATTAATTCTCAATCAAGGAATTTAAGAAGAGGTAAAAAAACTGGGGAAACACTAATTCAATCGGCTTGGTGTTCCCACACATTTTTCGTTCTCCCAAATGCATGGTTTCTACATGTAGTTATTAAATATCCTACCTGCAGGTACGACATTCTGGTAGAGAGAATTTCCTTTCAGAGTTGACTGGAAAGCCGAACTGAAGAAACCATCACCTGGACCACTAAATCATCAAAATATTATAATACAATGCACACATTATGCCATACATGGAAAGGATTGAAACTGTCGGTTATTATTGCTTGTTCAGAACACTCTTTGGTGCATTTCCATTCAGGGAGTCATTAAAAGGGCTCGTTAGTTAAAAGCAAGCATAAAAAGTTCTTCTTTCTACTGAAATTAAAGCCTGTGTTCTGACTTGTCTGTTATGTTTCTTCAAATGTTTTTTAATTGTTGTTCTTGCCTTTTATTTCCAAAAGCATATTATCGCTTTTTCATGACTTTCCATGACCTTCACTTAAATTCAATGACTTTCCAAGCCTAGAAATTGAAATAAATTCCATGACTTTTCCAGGTTTTCCATGACCCATACGAACCCTGTACTATGAGAATCAAAAATTCTGACTCAAAAATTGTACATTCACTTAAAGAATAAAGGATGAAGACCAAAAGCATTAATCAGTTACATGAAAAACAGTTTGTTACATTTTACTGACCTACGTGTTAATCAAATCTAGTTATATGATATTCTTACCTGTTTGGGCAACATCTTGAAATGAATGGCAAACCAGAAGAGATACACAAAGATGGGTATCATTATCAAACAAAGCACTCGAGCCAAGAAGTGTTTACCAATTTCAAACTGAAAGGAAAAAAACCCATAACTGTAATGTTGTGCCACAACTTTATGTCAGCTTTTCAAGAAGATCTACAGGTCTGTCATAGGTAAGAATGAAGGAACTTCTCAATCACAGGTACAATGGGCATTAAAAGATCACTCTCCAAACAAAAGGATAGGAAGATTTCAATAAAAGCAAGAAGCAGGGCTGTGCTTCAGAGTGTCCGTCGTGTCACAGGCAACTTACCTTTTGCCTAAAGTTGGGTGAAAAAAAAATTGCTTTTTATTACAATAAGCTAAAGTGATCAGTGCACACAGGATTTCATGGGTAGGAACTTCAAGTTCTTCAAATTTTTCTTAGTCGACAGCCTTGAGAAGAATTCAGACATTATATAGGGACTGAAGACACTAACCAGTGACAGAGACAGATCTCCAAGAAGGTCCCACAAGTTCATCACTGTAGTAATTCCAGCCCACAGGATGACAAACAGACCAACCCACTTGCAGCTAAAACAAAAATCAGATGAAAAATACAGTCAACATAAAGCTATTTCAAATAAGTTGCTCCTGTGATCCGTGATGCATGATGCATGGTTCATGTTTCATAGCCCGCGGTGCACTATGGTAGATTCTTATTGTGAGCGGGAATTTCAAGTAGGATATAATAATAGCTAATCATGGCGGCCCGTGAATATCTACTTGAAAGTCTTACCACACATAAAAAAATATGTAAAAGAGAGCTTTCAGCTCATACAAGTGCCAAATTTTCAAGTGTGAGGAGCTAAAGAATTTCATAATCTCATCTCACAGTGAGAAATTTGATGCGCCCAAGTGCGCGAGTTGAAATCTTGAAATCGGGTTTTACGGCCCTCCGAGAGGGACACGCTTTGTTATCAGGCATAAAACCACTTTGGCTGAGGCATACTTGTCGGAAAAAATAAATGGTTGGTGATGTGGGCATGGAGCCCACCTGGTAATGTGGCCAGCCGAAACGCAGTTGCACTTTCCAAGGGACCATCGCAGACTGCTAGCAACCCAGCCAAAAGATTTTGCCTTTCAAAGTAAGTGTTATGTTGAGCGTATTTACTTTTAAATGGATTTTTTTCCAACACGAAGGCTAATCCATTGTCAGGCTTTCATTTATTTGTATCTCCTTTGCATGTTTAGGTCAAGAAGACGAGGAAGTGAGAGTGAATGAGTTTTCAGAGATCGATAAACGATTGTGCCCAAAAAACACGGCTGGGAACTGCCCTGCATTCGTTTTCTCACCAGGAAAAAAGTTCAAAGAACCAGCTGCAAAAGCCTGCCTGCACAAACCACCATCCAAATCCAGAACAAGGTACAAGCTAAGAGTGAGTGCTGCTTGTGGGGAAACTACGAATGGGAGGGGGACCTCTAGATGTGTGGAAAATTCTTTAATTCCATGTGTAACGGCTACTTCTTCCGGGAAAAAGATCACAACTGATCGAGATCCACAAATTTAGTGGCTTTAATGGCTTCCGTGAACTGATACGTCAAAAGAAAATGACAAAAACCAAAAAAAAATAGTTGCGAGTGTACTGTTTTCGTCCGTTTCTATTGCAGCGCCACTGAAATCACTGTCTTCTTTTCCAGGTGCAGCTTCGCGGAGAGATCCTCAAACAGTTACGTGAACTCAAAGATCTGAAAGATGCTGATGTGCTAGACTCGACCCAATTCAAGGCACAAAAAAAGAACTCCTGCTAACGCGTACGGAGCTGAATGAGCTTCACAGAAGACCTTATTCTTTTGGCAGTTCATCTCTGAGGGCCGTAAAACCCGATTTCAAGATTTTCTATCGCGCACTTGGGCGCATCAAATTTCTCACTGTGAGATGAGATTATGAAATTCTTTAGCTTGCTCACACTTGAAAATTTTGGCCCTTGTATGAGCTGAAAGCTCTCTTTACAGATTTCTTTTTGTGTGATTAAAGACTTTCAAGCAGATTTTCACGGTCGCTATTATTAGCTATTATTTATTCCCTACTTGAAATTCCCGCTCACAATAAGAATCTACCATAGTGCACCGCGGGCTATGAAACATGGACCATGCATCATGCATCATGGATCACAGGAGCAACCTTATTTGAAATAGCTGTATACTACTAAGTTACATGTAATGTTATTTAAGCAGCGAGTCCACTTTTAAAACAAATTAAAATTATTTAAGTTCTTGTGATAATAACAATAATATACAAAGCAACCTCACACAACATGACAGTCAAGTCAGTAAGAATTGACACTTTTTGTGTCTACTGCAAGCCAACAAATCTAATCAGTCATGTCTTTCAAACTTAAAACCTGCGATGTTTTTATTTGAAGATTACTTCTATATCAAGCAGTTTCCAACTTGGCTATGCCTTGCTGCATGACTTTCTCTAGAAAACTCAGGCTGTATATAATTAGTAGCCTAATAATGGGCTCATTAACTGTGATTTACTGCAGCTGTTATTTCTCTCATCACCTACCTAAATGCACATGACAAAGAGACACCTGATGCAGCCATCCAAGCCCACCATTCAACACTGTAAGGACTGCAAAAAGAAATGCAACAAAAGTCATGCTACTTCCCAACATCAATGGCAGGGTCTAAAATAGTTATGCACCTTCATGGTGTACCAAAGGATATCCCACTTGTCACTTGTATTTTCTTGCTCTAAATGTGTAGTCAACTAAATGTGTATACCAAGAAAGTATTAATATCAATTAACCCATTGACCCCTGGAACTTTTTGCCAAAAATGCGTTTTTTGGACATTTTGGTGTTTTGAGGCTGGATCTCCGCCAAATTAGGTTTAAACTGGTCGAAAATGCATTTGCAACATAGGGCAGGGAATTGATTGGATCGCTTTGGTCCAGAGGTAGGGCATTTGAATTATCTTCAAGTTGCTGTCCTGGGGGTAGGAATATTTGATTTTTTCTGTGCCTGTGACCACAAATCTTTTCCTGGGGTGGGGAATTTCAGTTATATTTGACTTGACATTTTGCCCAGGAATAGGGAATTTTACTGCAATTTTTGGGAAAATGTCAAATTCCCGCCCTATGAGATAGTTTTTGGACGAGAAGGTGACTTACGTCTTAAGGCTTTTCGATTTTTGAATTTTGTTTCCCCTTTCCTTTTTCTCCTTTTCTTTTCTTTTTGCTGCAGTGATTGACCCTCTACTGGGCTTGCTTGCAGTTAAAAAAAATTCTTAGATAGAGTCATCAAGGCGACCAATTTTTACGATGGAGCAGCTAGGTGTAGTGGCAGGAAATTTTGCTCTGAGTTTTTCACTCAACTTTTTTAGCATTTTTGTACATATCTCAGGCTCCATTAAGCCGATCACTCTGATCTAGGCATCATTGGAAAGATCTTTTCCTCCTGTGGAAGTTGAGTTTAGATGATGCCAATTTTGGTCAAAAGTGATGACACCAGAAGTAGAAGAAAGGCCAAGGCTCGTCACCAGTGGTTATGGGCAGCACAGGAGTCAATGGGTTAAGTGACTCACAGGATACTCCATGGTCTAGTGTTGTGAACATATACTTTTTTAGTTACCTTTATATAGAACATTAGCTTCCGAAATAATCAATAGAGCCGACATATTTAGTTATCAATTTAATTAATAACTAGCAATTATTGAATGAGGCTGAGTAGGATTAAAGCATCTACAGTCAAGGAGGGTTATCCACAGAGGCCAAAGCCGAGATGGATAACACCCTCAGAAAAAAATTAAACTCTTGTGTTTTTCTGCTCACCAAACAAAACACAACTTTGTCCCCAGGTTTCTTGGTCAACAGCTTTTGACATCATGGACAGGCTCAATATGAAAATTCTTTCTAAAGTTGGTCAACAGCAGCTGGTTACAGTGTATGGGAGAATTATGTGCATGTTTTTAACCAGTCAGAAAAGGGGAAACATTTTTGAATACTTAATAATAATTATTGATTATTCTGTTCTTATTGTCAGTGATATTGACAACTGAATCTACTGGTAGTCATTGTCATCATGCCGCGTCCTTGCAAAGGAAGATACTTCCAGCTGACTGGCTTGTTCCACTACCATGGATTTAGAATTCATCCACAATAATTATTATTTGGAACACTTACACATTCTTGCAGTTTTGAAACTTGGTAAAACAGTAAGTCGACAACATGATCCAAAACATCAGAACTGGATCCAGAAGAATGTACTGTGATATTGTTATACAACCGTGATCTGCAACACAGATTGAATTTTCAACATCTGTGGGTTTCAAGATCAGCTTAGAGAAAAAGGAGAGTGGAAAGAAAGACAAATAGAATAGTAATGTTGTAGTTGGAGTGCAGGTACTTATTTGCTATTAAGTAGTTCAATTTTCTCCTAGTGTTTTTTTAAGTGAAAAGTGAGAAACTGATATGGGATAAGTGTCGACAAGCAAATTCGCACATTTCTAGGTTTGCCCACTTCCTTTCCAGCATTTAAATGTGAGTCTTCATGTCCTTGTCTGAGTTTCAAACCTTTGCACATGGATTTCAGAGGTCACATGTCACGTGGAATTTCATCCAAAGCCACAGTTATCGATATCAAAAAACGTTTAAGTATCGAGTGTTTAACATATTAATGAGCTCTCAAAATTCTGTCCCCGAAACATTCTATTTTTGGTTCTATTTTTCTATAACGGCTTTTTCTGTAATTGATAAGCACTCGATGGCTATAATCTTTAGTGTGAAGCTATTTTTAGTATGTAAACACAATGTTCTCTTACATATTTTTGCTTTCTGTTCCTTGACCTGTCTTTGTTACACCGTATACATATGTAGCTTTCTCAAAGCAATGCTATGGTAGTCTCCAAAGAAAAAACCAGACTAGGATCGATTATATCAAATATGATACAAAATGTATCCACGATATTAAGAAGCAACATACTGTACTTGCAAACGGTTCTAATCCAACAGTAGCGAATAGGCTTCCGGCAAGGAGGGAAAAATTTTGCCAGTAAAGCAAGCAGACAAGCACAAAGCTGAACAATTCAACACAGGAACCTGCTCACAGGCTAATCAAAACAGCCGCGCTCAGCATTACAATATTTAGCTCTTATTAACCGAGCAGGAGGGTCTGCATGGGAGAATCTTGACTGAGGTCGTAAGTACAGACCGAACAGTGAGGTCTGTACACACGACCGAGGCCAAGATTCTCCCATACAGACCGACTTGGCTCGGTTAATAAGATGTTTATTATATGGCAAAAACAAAAACAATTTAATTCGTTTAATGTAACTGGTTTGTACTAAGTGAAAGTTTGCTTGCAAACGGTGATGAGCGGCCAAATTTAATTCTTCCAAAGTTTGCTCGTCCTCTTTACTTTTTTTTTTTCATCAGCTTTTTGGCGCTTACAGAAATAAATATTCTTAGATGAAAACAGTCAATGATTTTGCATTTTAGTTTCCAACTTTTTCGCTTCAAAACATAACTGCTCTAGCTGCCGGTCTAGATGGGAAAATCTAGACCGCGGTCAATATCCATTTTAGCCAATCAAATTCGTGAATTTGGTAGTTCCCAGTCTTTGTGAGACAGAGCCACATAATAAGAAGCCATATAAAATGAAAATATTCAGGCACAATTAAACCTTGAAAGTACCTCAAAGTGGTAGACTCTCGATACTCACGGACAGTTCAACTTTAGTATAAAATGCAACTTCTTCTGCCCAAATTGGTGCAAGTCGCTGTTTAATTTTTAAAATGCCAATGTGGCTGTCAATTTCACTTTCTCTTTGTCACTTTGACAGTCATAATTTTGCTTGAGCATCATGTCTTTCTTTGCCATTAAACTGTTTAGCTATCTAAGCTACAATTTTAGATTGATATTTTGTTTTCCATAGTACAGTATATAAAATTAATCTGCATGTATTCATGCTAAATTTTAATTTGGAAGTGTAAAATCCCATATTGAGAATTGCATCTAGGGCATGGAGTCCTAGCTCTTTTCCAGTTGGAGAACAAGAGATTGGGATGATAGAGAACAAGAAATTGTGATACTAGAGAGTGGTTATTCAGCAACCAAAACATAACAGTGCCAGGGGATCATCCAGACCTTCAGCTAAGGAGGGAGGGGGGTTGTTTTTTTCTCCTGCCGGCTTTTTTCCTTCTCTAATTTCTTTGTTTTTTTTACCTAAAGATCTACCAAAGTGACTGATTATGCAACAAAATCACAATCTATGAAGGGAGGAAGCCAACAAGCAAGACAGAATAGTTGGGAAATGAAGAATGGACGGGAAATACATTCAAAGAAAACAGGGGTGAACAAGATAAAAGTGATGAATATTATTAATAATTATCATGGTCCAAAAAAGGTACACAGGACAATAGTCACAGAATTTACAGGCAAACTAAGTGAAGCATACCCCTCAAGATTGCATTGATGAACTGATTATTTGAAACTTGAACCCGCTAGTCGTTTCAATGATGCAATAATGAATTGATTATTCGAAAATTGAACTTGCTCGTTCACTATCGCATTCTAGAAAAGACTAGTAGGTTTCAAACCTACTAGTCGCAACAGTGAACTGATTTTTCGAAAATGGAACCCCTTAGCCGTATTCTTGGATCGAGCGAGGGAGTTCAATATTCAAATAATCAATTCATTATAATTGTATTCTTGAAACAAGTAGCAGGTTCAAGTTTCAAATAATCAGTTCATTAATGCAATCTTGAGGGGTACGCTTCACTTAGTTTGACTGTAAAAGTAAAAAAAATACAACTACATGTATTGCATGACTCAACTTACCAAACACGATAAACGCTGTGCTCAGAAGAGCAGCACCTGTTGACTTGGTGAGTTCCCATACAGTGAGGTAGGCAAGTGGCACACACAGAGTTCCTAATGTAGCACAGAACTACAAGATAAAAACAATTAACACTCTGTTGCATACTTTGATCATCTATCATCCACACGTCACAGGGTGATGAAATGAAAGAAGAGGGAAGAAGAGTGTCTCCCCCAAAAAAGACATAACTGATAGTAGTACCAGATAAGAAAAGTTGATCACAAATGGTTATTACCTTCAACCTGAGCTCCTCACCTAACCTAGCAATTAAGGAACCTACATAAAGTGTACATGTACAGAAAAAAAACACTGAAAAGGAATATCTACGTAAAATTTTTATTAGACAAAAAGCTGTACAAGAAAAATCTACTGAGAAGTGTGAGATCAGATAAAGTGTCTGTCATGGATAAATCACAGTGCAATGTTAAAAATATATATACATGTATGACCTCCTTAAGGCCATAAATTTGTGGTCCTAATAAAGGAGTGGATGTATTAAAAGGAGTCATTCAGTACAAAAAAATGTCAAAGCATTTTTGTGAGGTTAAAAAATTAGCTGCCTGAGTAAGATGGTCCTTTTGTGACATTGTTACTGGAACTGAAGAAGACAAGGTTCCATTGTACTACAGTCAGCCCTGTTTTTGATTTTAAAATTAACTAAAAACACTGTAGTAAAAACTGCTAAGTGTCCAATGTACACGTTCACAAAGCAACTCACAACATAAATTAAGCCATATATTAAACAATTAGATTATGAGCTCAAGATTTCTATCGTGTGATAGTTGACAAGGGTGCAGCTCAAGTCAACCATCACACATAGAAATTGAGGGCAAATAATCAAATTGTTTAATTAGTTTAAATCTACTAGAGGTTCAAAACTTTATCTAAATCCTCTTAAGGCTGATCAAGTCCGAGTCGGAGTCGTAGTCGGAGTCATAAGAGACCTTATGACCTAGTGAAAATCAAAAATCGGAGTCGTAAATGGAGTCATAAGCTCGACAGAATCGGAGTCAGAAGAATCAGAACGTTTCCTTCTCTTCCGATTCTGTTTTTGACTCCGTCGCTTATGAGCCAGTGAAAACTAGATTGTCAGAGTCGGAAGCAGAAGCAGAAGAACCAGCCAATCACAAGGCCCAGAGTCGAGCATTGTCATTGGTTTATTATTCCGCTTCTGTTTGCGACTCCAACAATGCAGTTTTCACTTGATCATAAGCGTTGGAGTCATAAGCAGAATCAGTGTTCTGCTTCTGACTCCGTCGGTTTGATTTTCACTAAACCATATCACTCTACGCTTCTGATTACAACTTCAACTACAACTCTGTCACTAGCGAAAACCAGCCTTAAAGGGACACCTCGAAAACGCCAAGAACCGGCCTCTTAAGCGCACACAGCTACTCACAAACTATCAGAGGATAAACAGTGAGTAGCATAGCCAATCAGAGAACAGCATTCGTGATAGAACACCAGTAGATTTATACTAATAAGCCATATATTAAGAGTTCTTACCATTCTCATTCCTACATAGCTGTTCTCTCCATAGCTATCTCCTGGTTTATCAAAAGGAAATGATCCATTATAACCACTAAGATACCCAGCGAAGGCAATTGACATCTGTTACAAGCATAAAAAAATGTCAATCAAAAACATTGCACACTTCTTTCAGAGCATACATTGGCACAGAACATGCATATGTATACATGTATGTCCAGGGCTCGACACTAACACTTACCCGTTCACCGCTGGAGAGTAGAGTAGATTTGGTGGAAAGTAAAAAATGTCAATCGACGAAAAATACTTGCCCGATTAGGCAAGTTGTTTTCTACAGTCTGGAAAGTAGTTTTTGGTGTTCAAAGAGGCTGGTAGAAAAAGTAATGCATGCAGTAGACATATAAATAATACAAAAGATTGTGATTAAGAGGAGAACTCCCTTTCGGAATGTATCCACAAAATCCGTATCCGTCGTGCCTGGTGTAGGAAGACTGGGCACAAAATGGATTATGCAATAGGGGAGTTTAGCAGTCACAGGAAAAAAATTCCAAAAAACATTAATGGTTAAATAAAATACCATAATGGTAAATATGGTAATTCCCATTTACCATTAACAACCATTAATGTGATAAAAAAAAGTGCAAAAAAAACCCAATAATGGTTTTTCACCTTCAAGTGGTATTTATGCTAAAACACATCCAATTTTCCTATAACCATTAATGGGAAAGTATAACCAGATTTCAACTGATGTTTTCTATTGTTGGTTTTTAAGTAATATCCATTTTTAAAAATGGAACTTTTAATAAACATCAATGGGAATTATAGAACAGCTTTATCTTGCTACAGATACCATTCATGGAGTTTGTCATAAAACCAACAAGGTAGTCAATACCATTAATGGAAATAGTAAAGTAATAAGTCATATCCATTTTTAAAAATGAAACTTTTAATAAACATCAATGGGAATTATAGAACAGCTTTATCTTGCTACAGATACCATTCATGGAGTTTATCATAAAACCAACAAGGTAGTCAATACCATTAATGGAAATAGTAAAGTAATAAGTCATATCCATTTTTAAAAATGAAACTTTTAATAAACATCAATGGGAATTATAGACGGAACAGCTTCATCTTGCTACAGATACCATTCATGGAGTTTGTCCTTAAACCCACAAGGTAGTCGATACCATTAATGGAAATAGTAAAGCATATCTTATGTATTTTCATTCTCTGTGCTTTCCACATATGGTTTTTACCAAAACTATTATAGAAATAATAACTCACAAAAGTGGGAATGCACAAATTATTGGTTTCTTGATCCCAACTTTACCTAATGAAACTATTTTATGGTCACTGTTTACAATCCAAAATCAAAAATGCTAGCGGAATAGAATATTCAAAACACCTTATTCAATTTTTATTACTCTTTATGCGATCTATACTGGTATGTTACTCTATAACTGTTCTCTCTGTACAGATTACTGTTCAAAACAGATTGTAATACAACAGTTTGGCAAATTAAATACATGTGTAAACCTCATTCTTTACAAGAACATAAATTGTTATGCCTGTTCTATTAAATATGAAAATCTGGTGTGTTTACTTTGTCTGTTTTCTGCTATCGTCCTGCATAAACTTCTCTGATTTTGCCTTTTTACTCATTACTTTCAGTTACGTTGAAAGAATCTTTCAACTTGAAACAGTAGGTTTTAATGCTTCCTCAGTTGATAGCTCACAAGAAATAAAGGGAGGATAAAACATCTGATACTGTTTGTAGATCAATATCTGTGGATAAGAGGACACAGCTTTACCACTGCATGTTTCACAAGGACAAATTATGTGAATGCCTGTAACTAAGATCGGAGCATGTACACGTAGAAACCTCGCTCCGCGTCCATTTTCTGAATTTCTCTTTCCGACGCCTTTTTGGTTTTGTGGTGATCTTGTATAAGGTGCCTTACTTTTTCCTGTTTGCAATTCAATACCAATTCCACACACTTTGTCTCACCCGTAATCGAAATATTCCAGTTCATATTCGGCATTGTGCTCAGCGTGTCGCTCAGCGTTGTTGGCGTCATTGTTGGATGGCTTGTTTCGTGTCGTCTCGTACGTGCGAGTATCATGCAGGAATCAACCCTGAGTCCACAACCTTTTTGGTCAGCGTTGACCAAAGCCCGCGAATGTCTGCGCATGCGAGCGATGTGAGCGGACTTTCCCGCCTAAAAATACTTGGTTGTGTTTTGGCGGACGTGCGGGTTCACGCCTTCACGGTTTTCCTAGTGGGAAAAGTTGAAAAGCTCAGAATATGACGGACATTCACGCTAAAAAAGGAAGAAGTAGAAACTTGGACTGAAGATGAAGTATTCGATTCATGACAGAGCATTTTTCAGAGGAAGTAGCTTCTAAATTTAAAGGTAAGCCTTCACGGGTCTGTGTTCGATGTTCTATTTACGAGTTCATGTTGAAGATTATTTTTTCTTTTCAAACATAAGGAATAAAATATTTCCTTTACTTCTCATATCTGGGGTAATTTGCGGTTAAAAATTCAACCCATTCGTTTAGAAAAGTTTTCGGGATTTCATGTTTGGTACATGGAATTCGAAGGGTGAATATAACCATAAACTGTTGACTGGCTATACCATTTTACAAATGTGCTTTTGGTTAGAGCATCAATCATGTGGCTGACTTAAGTTTTTTTCTTTTTTCTCACAGATGGTAAAGTAAACTCTTGCACAGGTGGAAAAGATTTGCTGCATTCGCTTGCAAGAGTCTGCAGGAATTATTCTTTCTGTGGCTTATAATGCCTTGAGTATCAAATATATAACAAGAGCACAGCTTTCCTCAGCAAGTAAAACTCTAAAACTAGGCATTAAAGATCGACATTTTCAAAAGGAAGAATACTTGGTACCGGTGGCAAGAACATTAATCAAAGAAGGTTACTTAGAATTTAAAGCATCATCAGAGAACATAGCTAGAGATAATATAGTAAAGTTGAAGTCCTTCTTGGACCTGTTTTGCACCTGGTTGGTAA
The DNA here is from genome assembly GCA_019787425.1 of Platygyra sinensis. Lineage (NCBI taxonomy): Eukaryota > Metazoa > Cnidaria > Anthozoa > Scleractinia > Merulinidae > Platygyra > Platygyra sinensis. The sequence goes on along the minus strand of JAHPZR010023102.1, from coordinate 2,756 downwards.
AACCCAAACCATTTGTGATCTGATAAGGACTGTTACAATTACATACTTGGTAATACCCAAAATATGTTGTGTTTTAGGTTTAGTTAAACCCTGGACAGTATGTTAAACTCAGAACTGCATTTGTACCACACCTGAGTATATGGAATACCAGTCATGTCATTTTTGAAAGCAATGTTCTGTTTTTTTTAATGCATGTAATATTTCATCTTATCATGAAATTGGTGTAGTTTTTAAGACTAAAAAAGAAATTATATTCACAACATTTTATTAAAGACGTCTTTATTATATTGTTGGCAGTTGTTTGTAATCTTTGATGCATTCCTCATCTACAGGCTGTCAATTTCTGGTAAAACAGCAATGTCAACAACACTTCAAAAAATACCAGCAATGTATCAATAACTATAACAATTATGTAGTCTGGTAACTTCCCACTCTGGCATAAATGGGATATTATACAGTAACCATCATGTACTCTGTGCATTTCCCATTCATAAAATAATGGTATTAATAGTAATAACCAGTATGGTATTCAAGTATTTCCCATTTATATTAATAATGGTATAACAGTAATAACCAGCGTGGTATTCAAGTATTTTCCATTCATAACAATAATGGAATAATAGCAATAACCAGTATGTTATTCAGGTATTTCCCATTTATAACAATAATGTTATAATGGCAATAACCAGCATGGTATTCAAGTATTTCCCATTCATAACAATAATGTTATAATAGCAATAACCAACATGTAATTAAGGTATTTCCCATTGTTACTATTAATGGTATTATGACAAAATCCATCATGTGTTTTAGGCATTTCCCATTCCAGATAGGTTACTATTGAACATGGAATAAGGCAATAACCATGGTGTTGTCTAAAATTCCATTAATGGAAAAAGGCTTTTCTCACCACTTTACATACATTTATGCTAAAACACATCCAATTTTCCTATAGCCATTAATGGGAAAGTATAACCAGATTTCAACTGATGTTTTCTATTGTTGGTTTTTAAGTAATATCCATTTTTAAAAATGGAACTTTTAATAAACATCAATGGGAATTATAGAACAGCTTTATCTTGCTACAGATACCATTCATGGAGTTTGTCATAAAACCAACAAGGTAGTCAATACCATTAATGGAAATAGTAAAGTAATAAGTCATATCCATTTTTAAAAATGAAACTTTTAATAAACATCAATGGGAATTATAGAACAGCTTTATCTTGCTACAGATACCATTCATGGAGTTTACCATAAAACCAACAAGGTAGTCAATACCATTAATGGAAATAGTAAATTAATAAGTCATATCCATTTTTAAAAATGAAACTTTTAATAAACATCAATGGTAATTATAGAACAGCTTTATCTTGCTACAGATACCATTCATGGAGTTTGTCCTTAAACCCACAAGGTAGTCGATGCCATTAATGGAAATAGTAAAGCATATCTTATGTATTTTCATTCTCTGTGCTTTCCACATATGGTTTTTACCAAAAATATTATAGAAATAATAACTCACAAAAGTGGGAATGCACAAATTATTGGTTTCTTGATCCCAACTTTACCTAATGAAACTATTTTATGGTCACTGTTTACAATCCAAAATCAAAAATGCTAGAATAGAATATTCAAATCACCTTATTCAATTTTTATTACTCTTTATGCGATCTATACTGGTATGTCACTCTATAACTGTTCTTTCTGTACAGATTACTGTTCAAAACAGATTGTAATACAACAGTTTGGCAAATTAAATACATGTGTAAACCTCATTCTTTACAAGAACATAAATTGTTATGCCTGTTCTATTAAATATGAAAATCTGGTGTGTTTACTTTGTCTGTTTTCTGCTATCGTCCTGCATAAACTTCTTAGATTTTGCCTTTTTACTTATTACTTTCAGTTACTTTGAAAGAATCTTTCAACTTGAAACAGCAGGTTTTAATGCTTCCTCAGTTGATAGCTCACAAGAAATAAAGGGAGGATAAAACATCTGATACTGTTTGTAGATCAATATCTGTGGATAAGAGGACACAGCTTTACCACTGCATGTTTCACAAGGACAAATTATGTGAATGCCTGTAACTAAGATCGGAGCATGTACACGTAGAAACCTCGCTCCGCGTCCATTTTCTGAATTTCTCTTTCCGACGCCTTTTTGGTTTTGTGGTGATCTTTGTCCATCCTATTTGAAAAATCAATGATATTTATAAGGTGCCTTACTTTTTCCTGTTTGCAATTCAATACCAATTCCACAAACTTTGTCTCACCTGTAATCGAAATATTCCAGTTCATATTCGGCATTGTGCTCAGCGTGTCGCTCAGCGTTGTTGGCGTCGTTGTTGGATGGCTTGTTTCGTGTCGTTTCGTGCGTGCGAGTATCATGCAGGAATCAACCCTGAGTCCACAACCTTTTTGGTCAGCGTTGACCAAAGCCCGCGAATGTCTGCGCATGCGAGCGATGTGAGCGGACTTTCCCGCCTAAAAATACTTGGTTGTGTTTTGGCGGACGTGCGGGTTCACGCCTTCACGGTTTTCCTAGTGGGAAAAGTTGAAAAGCTCAGAATATGACGGACATTCACGCTAAAAAAGGAAGAAGTAGAAACTTGGACTGAAGATGAAGTATTCGATTCATGACAGAGCATTTTTCAGAGGAAGTACGGTAGCTTCTAAATTTAAAGGTAAGCCTTCACGGGTCTGTGTTCGATGTTCTATTTACGAGTTCATGTTGAAGATTATTTTTTCTTTTC
>JAHPZR010023100.1:25000-30786 GCA_019787425.1 Platygyra sinensis | reverse complement strand
TGAAATAGACAACAAGAACTGGATGATACCGGCCAGCGCGGCATGGTTGTTTTGCCCTACGCCAAAGGATTCTCCGAAAGAATCGCGAGGGTTCTTCGAGGCTTCAACATCAAGGTCGCTCATAAGCCTATTCGGAAAATATCAAACAAACTTAAAAAACTAAAAAAAAAAGGATCGGGAGGAAGGCTTCCAGAGGAATCGTGTACAAGATCAAATGCAAAGATCGTGATTGTGTTTACATTGGTCAGACATCGCACGCGCTAAAAACACCCGTCAAATAGCACGCAAAGGCCATAGCAACATTAGATGAAAACTCTTTGTTGGCTAAACACCACATGCACCACAGTCACCAAATAGATTTGGCGAGCGTCGAAATTGTTGACAGGTCATCGGCATGGCGACAAAGACTTATTCTTGAGGCTTGGCATTCCTTGCGAGACACCTACGCTATAAACGAACACATAGCGCTTCCAAACGTTTACAATAACATAAAGAATTTGTAGAAATAATTAAGAATGCTCTAGAAACCTTTGTTTTATTTTATTTTTAAAATATTCTTTCGAGGTGCGATTTATGCTGGGGTGGTGGTGTGATTTGAAATCAAGATAGCGGTCGTTGTGGGCAGCTTTCCTGTAGACAGACACGGTGATCGAGCCATCGTCTTGTCTGGTTGTTTTTGTGTCAAGAAGGGCAATGGAACCTTCTGATTCTATCTTGATGGTAAATGTGAGGTTGGTGTTGATAGAATTGAGATGTGAGTGGAATTCATCCACGTGTGCCCTTTTTATGCACACATGGCTGTCATCTACGTATCTGAACCACCATTTGGGAGAGTTTGGAGCCGATAAAAGGGCCTTTTCTTCGACATATTCCATGAGGAGATTTGCTAAGATGGCGCTGACTGGAGATCCCATCGAAAAACCGAAAACAACAGGTCATCGGCATGGCGACAAAGACTTATTCTTGAGGCTTGGCACTCCTTGCGAGACACGAACGCTATAAACGAACACATACCGCTTCCAAACGTTTACAATAACATAAAGAATTTGTAGAAATAATTAAGAATGCTCTAGAGACCTTTGTTTTATTTTATTTTTAAAATATTCTTTCGAGGTGCAATTTAATATTAATACACATCGTGTATCATCAGGACGCCGTTAGACTTTTACATTTTTTATCTTTTGCTGAAGAAGGCAACAGGAGTTGCCGAGACGTCCAACGTAATATTATAGTGAGTGTCAACCTTTTTTAATATCTTCTTATCCAAATTACTAAGACACATGCTCACATTCTGCTCAAAATTGAAAATTAAACTGATTTAAAAATTTCAACCCAGATTGAAAAATATGACCCAGTTTAAAAAAATTAAACTGGTTTAACAAAAATTAAATCAGAAATAAATTAAAACCATACCATATATATATATTTACCTTTTTGTATCTTGTGGTGGAGTTTTCTTCAGGTATCATCTCAGCTATAAAATTCGAAGGTATCAGCGTTTAATAGCTTGCTTTATCACGCAAGTGAATATTTGAGACTCAGGGGAAAATACATTTCCTGTAAAAATCATACACTCATGTGTCAGCTTGTATAGCCTGCGTGGCAGGCGTCCGAGTGGGAGGGAAAGGGAAAGGTGAAAGACGAGCCATGGCCAGAAATCGCGATCATCGCAACGGCGCACGCGCGGGGTTTCTTAGAAATATGGCTGCCAAACGCTCAAAGGAAATGTATGGCAGAAATAAAACAAAATAAAATAGAGCAAGTTCTGGCTTACCGGGAACAAGTGCCGCGATCCGGTTGAGTTCTTGAAAGTTTCCTCTGCTATTCTGATTAGTTGCTTTTTTCATCAGCAAATGTTACTGGACCTGCTTTTCATCGATGTTTGTTTTCGAAGATTGGCTCATACAATGCTCTATATTACGGAGGCTTGAATGCATCCCAAACAGATTTTGATCCGCCACAGCAGATTACATAAGCGGGATATCCCAAGTGCCGCGATCGCCTGAGGAAAAGTACCGTATGGTTTACTATTTGACCAATTTTCACCTTCGCTGCTGATTTCTTCGCCCTGCTAATTGCCTTCAAAAACAGTTCAGAGAAGCTCAAACCAGGTCTACCGAAAGCAAAGATATCAAATGTCACGCGAGCGTCTCCTCTGTGTTGATCCGAGAACCACACGTCGTATTCTTGGGCAAAAACTGGCATTTTTTCGGCAAATTCCGGCATGTTTGGTATCAAAAGAAACCTAAGAAACCAAGCCTTCTATCTCTGTTGAAAGCTGGGGAGACAGATGACCACTGTCCTTTCAGTCAGCGCTAAAATTACAAGTTCATGTATGACCACATGCCATGACAAACGTGACATTCGCTTTCGTTAGTCGTTTTGTACGACACTGTTATCCGCTCAAGAAATATGGGAAGATTTTGTGATGTGGAGAGAATTATTACCCGGTGAAAATGTGGCTCGGTAAGTCTTCTGAGTATTCTTTAATTCCCCGAGACAACGAGTAGTTACTGAATTGAAGTATTCTGTATCTTTTCCTCTCCTTCTCAACTGAAGTAATCATAGCCCTTCAGTCCACATTTTCGCCTGGTAATAATCCTCTCTACATCAACAAATCTTTCCCTATTTCTTTAGCGGATGGGAGTGACGTATAAAACGTCAGCGGAAAACGAATGAAGTTGTTTTAGTGAACCACGGGGGATTTTCTCGAAGACGCCATGTGCCATTAGCATAAAGTAATTAATTGGCCCGCTGCTTATGCGCGGGCTCAAATGTCCGCAATTTCTGGCCATGCAGTGAAGTGCGAGAAGATCGGATACAGGTGGATCGCGGTAGGGGACGCCTGCAAGGATGCTATTGTTTTCTTCATTCCGCTCTCTAATTAACTATGCAAACGCACTCAACTGTGGAATGTCTGGCTGTCAAAAATAACCAATCAGAATCACACCACTTCTTTCGTGACAAAATCTGTAGGCGCCAATGGCTTCTCGTATTTCTTTCTCAATTTTGAAATTTGAAGACCTTAGCTTCGGACGTTGGGAAAAGCGAGAAGAGGCCGGGCTAAAAAAAAGCAATTGTAACAATGTTTGTAGAATTTGCCAGATAAATTTTAAAGTAACATATGGTAAATGTGTGGCTAAAGCTTGTGGAAATATATTCAAACTGCAGGCGAGAAAAAAAGTATTCGCAGTTGTCCTAAGCGAATCTCTGAGGAGCTTTGGGATAACAGTGATTGCTTCTTACGTCGATTCGCAGTCGGTCTGCAGTGCTTGTTCATGTTTCAACTGTATGCGACTCACAAACCACTAAACTGCTACTGAGTAGTTTTCTTCTTCAGTGATTGTAAAAATCGCTTATCTGTAGCACTTTCCGCCAATGCACAGGGAACGCCAAATTTGCCCCCTTCGATGTCTTCCAAACAAACTAGCTTCTAAGCCAAATATCAGGCAGTCAAATTCATGACCTCGACCTCCATAATCCGGTTGCTAATAATTCTGAAAAGAGGCGTTAGTACTAACATCGACTAACGTATGGTGAATTAGTTTGAAACCATCTCTTGATTTAACCGCCTTGTTGAATATAAATGCGAGAAGACCTTAATGGTTCGAATGACAGGTCGCTGACCAATCAGAAGGATGGATTAGGTAATTCATTAAATCTGACCAATTAATCAGGATTTTTACGTTTGTCTGGTGGATGAAAAAAACAAAGAAAACAATAGCGTCCTTGCAGGCCGTCCCTTCTCCCTCCCGCGCTCATTGATTTTAACTTTCCTCCCTCCCTTTCTACGGCCTGCCACGCAGGCTAAGCTTGTACACCTTGGCTATCAAACCAGGCTGCCTTAACAAGGAGTCTGAGATCTACCTTAATTAATCGACGACATCAACTACAAAGAACATTCTCTGGAAATTTATGCAGGTATTTCGCGCCCGAACAGGAGAGAGTGCAAGAATTAGGCTAATGTAACAACTAAGCGAATGCACTTCTCATGCTTGCGTCGAAACGAGAAACTACTGACACAATTCCGTATACAACAAACAAGAACCGAATAGTTTTTTTAAATTTAAATCCATTTTTAAAATTGACTCGAATTCCACTGACTCAAGTTGAACCGGGTGGCTTTGTGGCTCAGTCGGGCGAGCATTGTACCGTATGGCAGTTGTCATGGGTTTGAATCCTGTTGAAAGAACTTGAATATTTTTTTGGGAGAGAAGAAGGGATAATTCCATTTATTATTTTTTTCCTCGCAAGTGCGACGTACATAAACTTGTTTCATTCGTAAAGTAGACAACCCAACCTTTTCCTTTGGAATGACGATTATCGACAATTCCTATTTTTCCACTAATTAGCTATTATCGTCAATTTAGGAAACTGAGAGCTTGATATGGATTATGGGAAATAAACATCATTTTTCAAATCCCCTTTCAACTACAAAAAATCCCTAGTCTCGCGACTCACAGGACTCGGACTAGGGAATATTCGATTATATACCCCTTCTCCTAACCACTGGACTACCACATCACTAACTGCGAGAACAATTTTATTTTAGTATTTCAATATTTTCTTTTTCTTCCAATTAATTTTCTAATCGTTTTAAAATCAAGCCTTAGGCTAAGAAGAAGGGGCAGGAGCAGGAGCAGGAGCAGGAACGGGAGCGGGAGCGGGAGCGGGAGCGGGAGCGGGAGCGGGAGCAAGAGCAAGAGCAAGAGCAAGAGCAAGAGCAAGAGCAAGAGCAAGAGCAAGAGCAAGAGCAAGAGCAAGAGCAAGAACATAACTGCTTTAATAGCCTCTTAAAGATCTATAATTTTCTTCAAACGCATACTACAGGTTGTAGATAATGCCGTGTTTGAACAAAACGTATTGTTATATTTCGAAAACGATCCACTCAGTAAGAGATTTTAGACATTTTCTACTTTGGTCACGAGACATACAAAATACGGGCGTGGTTCGAAACATTTAAATGAAAGGTGAATCGAACACGGTAAACTTTGATGCCCGTTGGACTTCAGGAGCCAAAAGAAAGGAGGTTTTGAGATTTCTTTAGCGACATATTTGTAGTTAAGTTTCTCCCTCCTTAATGTGGGTTTAATGCATAAATTAATTGTTTACGGCAATGGAGTGACAAATCCAGCCATCACTAAACCTCGTAATATGAAATACATACCATAAGGTAAAAAGCACGATCGATGAAAAATGAGAGAACGTCTGTCAACAATAATCGATCAGTGATGGATTGATTAAGTATCCAAATCTGAAACATCCTTTCAACTTAAAAATAAAGCTAAACAAAAGCTTGACAACTTTGTGAGATGCTTTCTCGATTCGTAGAAATCGAGAGAATGAAAACGTCAAATGAAAGAAAATGCATTTTCTGAAACAAACAAACCACTGAATGTTACTTAATGGCAAAGGATAAGGCAAACAGTTACCTCCGTTTTTTGTAAAAAAAAAAAAAAAAAAAAAAAAAACCGACAGTTGCGTGATGTTTGCGTCATTAGGGATTTTAATATCCGAGACGCAACGCCTATAAGACGCGGCCGGATGTAAATTTTCAAAGAGGTGACATATTGCGCATGCTCACGCCGTCGTCCTGATTGCATCACGTCGTGTCGAGAACGTGGGTTTAGCAATTTTGACGTTCTGTACAAAACGTGAGTATATTCCTTCCAGTGCTTTAATTAAATGATGATATGTTCCTCTAAACGTGAAAAATTATTAATCTAGGATCATTGGACGTAATTTCTGACGTCATTTTCGATCGCAGAGATGAAATAATTCTTTTT
>JAHPZR010023100.1:10000-20000 GCA_019787425.1 Platygyra sinensis | reverse complement strand
TCATGCATAGGCAGACCACCTAAGTGTTCGTGGTTTAATATAGAGAATCTATGAGAGTTATGAATAAAGCTCTGAAAATTGCACATTTAAATCACATCTCGGCCTAAATATTCCAATAAAATTAAAGGAAACCATAATCGACTCATGTATGGTGTTTTTTCGCCTTCCTGGGCCGTCTAAAGCGTCTTAGAGCGAAATTATTTTTGGCCGGTTACGGTTAGACACAATAAGGAGACAAGGCTTGCAACTTCGCGGTCGTCAGTCGCGACCTCCTCCACTGCAAAATAGAATTAACGCAAAAATACTGAAAATGTCACCTGAATGGCGAGGGATCTTGATAGATGAGTTTTATCTCTCTCTATTCGTCGAATTTCAGCTTCATCCCTCCAACAGTTTTCGAGAAAATCGACGCTGAAGTCACAAATACGGCTTTCTCACTATGATAAAGTACTTCAGCCGGTTGTTGATGTTTTGAGCTAAAGGTCACCGGGGTTTCATCTCGCGTTGGTTTTCACGGCCTCTCTTTCCGAAGTAGAGAATGGTGTTAAACCTTGCCGAATTTGCAAAACTTTCTGGAGCATTCAGACGAAGCTGCGACTGTATGGTTTTCCTTCCAATGAAATTTCAAGTGCGACTGGAATTTTTCTCTCCTTCTTCCACGCTAAAGTCGGACGTGAACGGTTGGTTTATTTTATAGTTAGTTATCACATTGTATTTAATCTTTATTTTGTAAAATAAATCGGTTTAAATTTACGTAGGACTAAATATTAAAAGTCTACTCGTGACTTTCTCTACCTTCAAAGACATTGACAGAGTATTTTGGTGACCTTTTTTGTACTTTCCGGAACAGCACTTGCCTGCAGCTTTTTAATGCCATCATCGCTAGACTCAGTAACACTAGTTTGGTTTTCTTCCATACTAAACAAGAGAAAAGAAAAGTTTAAATTCTTTTGCTGACTATGTTTCTCTTCGACGGGAACAATCGGAGGACTCGGGCGGGGTTATTGCGTGATAACTGTTCAGAGATTTATACCACGTGACGTAAAAAGCCAATAAAATCACTCAAAAATTAATGGGTGGGTTATAATCTCGGATATCCCCCAGTTTGGGGGAAATTCGGTCCCGTGACGTGTTTAGAACAATCGCGCGCGAGCGAAAAGATATAATGGATTATAAGATAAAATAATAATAACAATATTAAGGCGGGGATCCACATGAACGCCGGCTGGGTATTATGTTTTTAATGTAAATATCTCGTTTACTTTTCAAGCAATCAAGAATCTCTATGCTCATTTCACATATCTATGTTTTGGGTCATTTTGTAAATTTTTTGGTGATTTCTAGGTATATTTGGAGATAAATAGTTTTTCTTAAAGGATTAGTAAAATTTATGGAAATAGGAGATTTTGAAGATTTGGTGTTGTTTTACAATTAGAGTTTGAAGTTAAAAATTGGTAGATACACTGCAAACAGTAGCCAAAAACCTGGGGTGCCATTGTGCGGTCGGGCAACTGTCTGGTGGTGTTCCATAACCGTCCTTTTTTCCCTTTCAACCTCTCTTTTAACTTACCAAAATTTCACTTAAGGACGTTCGCGCCCATTGCTACTGCGCATCTCTAGTGCGCACGCTATTCATTGGTCACGCGCGTGCCACGTCATTTTTAAGCGCGCGCACGGATTCAAAAACTCAACAAAATATAGGGCTGATGACCTTTGCGTTAACTTTGTGTGCGAATATTTTTGTTGGATGCTCGGTGACCCCCACTTTTTTTTCGGCAGATCACTTCCTTTTCTGATTCTTTCCATTATACTAAAAAACAAAAAAATCTGTACGTGGGAAGTTTTAATTATTTCTCATATACTATTCAAATAGGGCCGAATTGGTACGTGGATACAGGTGTGTGTAACTTAGAAGTTGTAATTTTTAAGGCTAATTCTAGCTGATTTAATGACATATGTAGCAAAGATCTATCAAATAGGCCTATATATGCTGTTTTAAGCACATATAACTTAGATATGATTCTTCAACTTAAATATATGCCGATAGTAATGAATCCGGCCAGAATCGCCTCGAATGACTGGAAATCCTAGAAATGCTATGGTCCGGGCTGCGCCTTATCTTCAAAACGAGTTCGGTGACCCCCGATTTTTTTTACGTTTTTAATCTAATCTTATCATTTTCTACCTGCAGTCAAAGTTTTAAAAAATCTGTGCGTGGGAAGTTTTTGGGCGCGAACGTCCTTAAATTCGTCTTGACCCCCGCCTTAAAATAGTCCGAAAATAGTCCGAAATAAATTTCTTCTTTAATACATCTTTCTTTGTCTAGCACCTGAGTTTCTCGCTTGTTACTTCGTTAGATTTTTTTGCGAATGGTTAGTAAACGGCGCGTAAGCCGATTCAATGACAAAGTTGCGTTAACAAACCCTCTTGTAAGCCAATTTACGGCAGGAAAAAAGAAAAAATAAAAGATAAACATGTTATTGGCCGGCTTAGGGACTCGGGCTTAAAAATGATGCCCTCGGTCTGTGACTCGGGCAGCATTTTCAAAATATGAGATATATTTTTCCGAAGTTGCAATTAAAATATCAAGACCAGGTAGGCCGGTCATGTAAGGTGTACGAAGTGTACCATAGTAGGCACCGTCATGTAAGGTGCACGAAATGTCTCAGTAGGCACCATCATGTAAGAGGCACAAAGTGTCTCCAGTAGGCACTGTCATGTGAGGTGCACGAAGTTTCTTTTGGCAGGTCTGTCTAATAAATTTTCCTTCCGGAAAATTTTCCTTCCGGAATGCACGTCAAGTAAGATACATAAAGTGTCCCCTGGAAGGTACGTCTTGTAAGCAGCACAAAGTCCCCCCTGGCTAGTCTTTCATGTAAGGTGCACGAAGGATAAATATGTAATGTAAGGTGCATCAAGTGTCTTCTGGTAGGGATTTCAAATAGAAAGCATGAAGTGTCTTATGTAGAAGATCCCTCATGTAAGGTGCACCAAGTGTCCCCTCTAAGTAGCTCTGTCATGTAAGGTGCATGAGGTGTCTACTTTGAGTAAATCCGTCGTAAATGTAAGGTAAATGAAGTGTCCCCCAGTAGTTCCTGTCACGTAAGGTTAACAAAGTGTCCTCTCCAAGCAGGTCTGTTATGCAAGTTGAATGAAGTGTCCTCTCAAGCTAGCTCCGTCATGTAAGGTGCACGAGGTGTCCCTGGTAGATCTGTCAAATTTAGTACGCAAAATATCCCATTCAGAAGGTCTGTCATGTAAGGTAAACAGAGTGTCCCCGGGTAGGTACGCCATGAAACGTGCAAAAAATGTCCTCAGGCGGATCCCTCATGTATAGTGCACAATGTGTCCCTTGTAGGTGGCTCTGTCATGTAAGATGCAAGAAGTGTCTTCCTCAAGTAAATCTGTCATGTTAGGTGCATTAAGTGTCCCCAAGTAGTCCCATCATGTAAGGTGCACAAAGGGTCCCTTTTAGCTTGGTTTATCATGTAAAGGGCATGTAGTGCCCCTTAATAGGTCCTTTAAGTAAGTTGCACGAAAAGTTTTCTCCAGGTTACTTCGTCATGTAAGGTGCACAAAGTGTCTCCTCTAGGTAGGTCTGTCAGGTAAAGTGCACAAAGTGTTTCAAAAACAACAGCAACAACAACAACAACAGCTTTATTTATCTGTTATTTAAATTAAATTAGATTAAAATAACAGTCACACACATGATAATTATTATTATTTTTTTTAAAGTAACTGACAACCTGAAATAACCTGAAATAGTTATCAAATGCCTCTCCCCGCAATTTGTAAGGTTTCCCACTAGGTTTGTCGTGTAAAGTGCATAAACAGTCTTTTCTGTTAGATTTGTCATGTAAGATGCACGAAGTGTTCCCTGATAAGTCCATTACATAAGATGCAGGAAGTGTCCCCTTCAGGTAGCTCTGTTATATAAGTCGCATGAAGAGTCCCCGTTTGGTAACTCTACTATCTAAAGTCCACAAGTTCCCTCTAAGTAAGTCCATTATGTAAGTTGCATGAAGTGTCTCCTTCTGGTAGGTCCGTCAGGTAAGGTAACCAAAGTGTTCCCCAGTAGGTCTGTCATGTAAAGTGCATAAACAGTCCTTTCTGGTAGATCCGTCATGTAACATGCATAAAGTGTTCCCTGGTCAGTCCACTTTATAAGGTCCAGGAAGTGTCTCCTTCAGGGAGCTCTGTTATGTAAGGTGCACGAAGAGTCCATCTCAGGTAACTCCAATATGTAAAGTCCACAAGTTTCCCCTAAGTAGGTCCATTATGTAAGTTGCATGAAGTGTTCCCTTCAGATAGGACGTCAGGTAAGGTGCACAAAGTAACCCCTTGAATTAAGTCCGTCATGTGAGACCAAAGAATAGTCCCCCATGGTACGTCCACCATGTAAGTTCCTCGAAATGTCACCTCTAGGTCGGTCCATCATGTAAAATGCACGAAATGTCTTCTCGGAAGGCATTGTCATGTAAGGTGCACGAAGTGTCCTATCTAGGTAGGTCTGTCATGTAAGGTGCACAAAGTGTCTCCTCCGAGTAGGTCGATCATGGAAAGTGCAAGAAGTGTCCCTTCCTAGGTGTTTCAGTTTTGATGTTTTCAATCCTTGCGATTTTTCTACCAAACAGCAAAAACACGTTTCTGCAAAAATCAGTTACCAGGAAGCGTTTTTTCCCTTAAAAAAGTTTTTCCTGTTCAGTTTGCTTGTCTGTTTCTTTCAACTGAGAGACACAAAGTTGTATTATTTTCGACAGTGTAACATCATCTTCGTGGGGTGCCAGGGGGCATGCTCCCCTAGGAAATTAAAAAAGAAATTAATTATGCACCTGAGAAATTCAGGTGATTTCATTGGGATTCGAGCCCCTGACCTCTGCTATGCTCGTGCTGCTGTACTCTGAGTTATGAAGCCACTCAGTCGAGACAGGTCAACTTGTTGGTCTCTTGTGATCCTGTGAGTTATAAGTTTTTTTTTTTAAGTTATAAATGCTGTAATAGTCCTTTTTATTATTCGTTATATCTGTCAGACCTATATAAGTTACAAATGCTGTAAATAGTTATATTTAGTACTTATTGTATCTGTCCGTTACCTTTTTTTCAGAGAGCTTTAGTTTTATGAGTTTATTTCCTCATATTGTAACTGCACTGTGGTAGTGGCCTACTCGAAAGCTTTGCTCCCTTTGCCACTACACATTTTCCCCTAACAATAGGTAACTTTGTAATATAACTCTTTTCTTTTTTTTCTCTCTCTTTTTTATGTACTGTTTACAACTGCTTATAATTTAATTATAAAGAAATAAGTGTGAATAAAAAATGATGATTATGATGCGAAAAAATTAATAAATTAAATGCTCATGAAGTGCGGTTTAACTCACCTGAATTTTTTAGGTGCATATAGGAGACAATTTGCTAAATTGTGCAGCAAACGTAAGGCTTTATATTTCTTCGATTCATCTCTGAACCGAACTATACAAGAAAACATAAGTCGCAATTTAATTGCGTGAGGCTCGCGCTAAGTAGGGGAGACTTGAGAGTTCACACGAGAACACGTCTGCGCCACCGAGAGTAACTACAGAATTCGTAGATTTAGGGCATGAAATTTTTGAGTGGTAGTGACATAAAACAATGAAGGAAGCAAACGTTTAGATGTCAGTGACTTGGAAGCCACGTATCTGCGAACCCGTGTACCGTTTTATCCTCGTGACTTATTTTCCCGGAATTCCGATATCCAATGACCCTACGGGAAGAAACTCAAACATGGTATATATAACTACTAAATCCGGCTATGGATCACTCAGTTATTTAAGCTGCAAAACTATATAATAGCCTTAGTGTCACTGTTAAATAGTTACATCAGTTAGGTCTTTCAATACCATTTATTGGAGAGATGCGTCTAGATTTTAATCTAATTGTTAAAATTTAGATATAATTAGATATTATCATTACCATTATAATCATTATCTTTCGAAACATACTCTAACCATTGTAATTGATAGTATCGTTCTTATCTTTATTGTTTATTTTTGCGGATTTTTACTTTTAATTAATACATAGCCTCATTACAGTGCGTTTACTGAAACCACGGCCACCCAGACAATGAAAACCAATCAGATGGCAGAAGTGAAACAATACATTCCAACATTTTTAAATCCAGCCAATCAAATGTTCGGTACAAAACAATGAAATCCCAACTTGTTCTTTGTGATGTATACGCGACTGCGGTGTCGCCTATCAAGAAATTGTCATGTTCAAACCGTTAGCACTTTCGCGTGCTTGAATTGTATTGTATCAGGAGCCCATGATTGAATGCTACAATTTCTAAGGGGCAGTTGTTCGGTTTAGAAAATATATGAAAAGAAAAGCTTCGTAAGAATGTCAGTCGTCAATATAATACACCGCCAGAGTGTGTGGTGTAGGTCTTGAATATTGTCGCGACTCTTTCAAAGAAACCATTGAAATGGTAGTTTTGTAAAATCATCCAAATCTCTGTTGCTGTCATGAATCGACATGTTGACTTTTTTTTTTCTTCTGAAAAGATTGTGAGGTATTTGCTAATTATCCGCTAGACTCAGTAACACAATAAGAACTGAAAAGAACTTTGATAGCGACTGCATCTACCGCCAAAGGTATTGGTTATTTCTAGAATTGAAGCCTTAGAAAACTCCATCAGATGTGGGGAAACCCTGAGGCTTTCACGAAATCTGTGACGGCAAATCCCGACTCAGGTATATTCACAAATTCATCAAACAGTCTGCATGCTACTTAAGTGATTGTCACTCTTCGTATTGTAGCCCCTGAATCACACGTTGCCAAGGGCTTAGCGAGGGGGATCCTGGGATGCCCGTGACACTCCTTTAAAGCCTTTTTGAAGCAATTAACATACAATATTGAGGTCACGAAAAAGCGAGTACTCTCTGTTTGGTCACAGTTTCACCCTTCTCTCCCCTTTGAAAATCGTGGTTACGCCCGTGGTCACGCATAATATCTTGGCAACCCTCATCACCCTCTCGTGTCTTGAGTATAGGTTTAGGTTCAAGACACGACTGATGCTGCATGCTCTCGTCTAGAAGTAGACCGACTTAGCTCTCACAAGATTCAGATCGAAGACACAACGTCTTTGAGTGACATTCACCCTCACGAATTGAACAAATGATCCTAACACTTGCTGAACAATTTAAGCAATTCTCTCGATAAACTCAGGTGACTTAAACACGATTCCAACCCATTGACCTCTGCGATTTCGGTGCTGTCCTCTACCAGCATATTTTAACCATAAAAGGAATCGATGAATGAAACAAATTTATGCTTGTGAAGTGCAGTTTAGAGATAAATTTAAGAAATTATTTTATTGATCATTCCTTTCAAGACACCGCGTGAGCCCAAGAAATTGACCTGCCCTCAACGGAGTGGTTTCATAGCTCAGTTTAGAGATGAATTGAGTAAATGTCTTTCGCAGTTACAAAAAGACTGTAACGTCAATATGTCCATGAATAATAAACCAATAATTATAGACGTACGGCTTGTGCAGAGAAAAACACTGATTCCTGTTACTTCACCGAAGGTTAACTCCTGTTGGACGGGGTTGACCATCAGCAAATTTTCTGTGTTGTACGTCTTAGGGAGTCAGCCCTTAGCGGTAATTGTGCGCCCCTCGTTTTAATCGATCTCAACATGACTTCAAGTGTTTTTTGCCGGTTTTCCTCTCTTCTTAAAATAGACGGATTGAGCTGTGTATGTGTAACCTTTGCGAATTACACATTTACAGTTAGATAAATTTATTATGACTGTCTTGTTTAAGGGATGGACTACACGTTTCTATAGTTTATAGATTGATTAGTCACGCGGGATGCTGAAAGAACATGAAAAGAATTGACTTTTTTTAATAATTCAGAAGATGCACGAAATTTCTGAGTTAACTGGCACAATAAACGACAGGTGATTGACCAGTCAGAGCGGGAGCATTGACTTTGTTATCAAGAAATTTTAAACTTTATTTTCTACTTAGCGATCCCTCGCTTTTATACCACGTGAACGAAGCGAGTGAGCCGGCAATGTTATTCCGGAGACAAAAAAGGGGCGACAACTCGAAATTGAGCTATGGAAACTCGATAGTCCACTGCAGTCTTTTGCTTTGATGTTATATTGAGCTTTCCATAGAAAGCTTGGCCCGCGGGGGAGGTCCTTCTTTTTTTAAACGGTAATGGGATGTGCCGCTGGATGGGGTCGCATATTCACTACTGGATTGATTATCATGGGGTCCCATTTTCAATAGAGTTACTAGAATGGGGTCGCACATTTCCTAGCTTGTGGGGTAAGAGTTCTTTATATTTAGGGCTAGCAAACGTACCAGAATGTTTGCACTGTGGGTGAAAATATAGTGTCTTTTTTTTTTCAATATAAGGTACGTATTGGAAAACGACTAAGTTGGGATCGCGAAAATTACATATTTGCATAAAAGTGACTAAGATGGAGTCAATAACTGATCACAGAATACACTATAATGGGGTAGAGGTTCTGAGAGGCCAGCGGCACATACCCAGAAAATATTTACCCACGTACCTCCTCCGGGCTGCTTGGCAGCCGTTACGACCCAAATAACGACTGGTTCAGAAATTAGGCTTGTCATGCATTACTAGTGGTCCCTTGGAATTACAGTTTTAGCGTGACTGCGAGGTGTAACTTCCTTGGCAAAACCAGAAAAATCGTAAAATGCATTGGGCAGACGAGTCGGAAAAACCGCCATCATTGTTGACAAAAACCGAAAACCCGCAGACCGCACAAAGCGCTAAAACCGAAGAACTGTGATTTTAATTAAAAGGAAAAACCAAAAATTGGCCAAATCCGCAAAACCGAAAATCGCAACGTCCCCCTTCTAAAGAGTAGCTATACATTCCCCCTTTTTTTTATTTAAAACCTGATAAACATATTATTGCAGTTTCAAAGCAGCAGACGATATTTGTTGACCCAACCTGTTTGTAATTTTTGCACTGAAAAGAGACGTGTGGCGGTACCTGGCATCACGTGACAGAAAAAAAACGCGCGGAAACATACTTTATAACAATGACGGTGCTAAAACACATGGCTCTTACATGTCTTACATGTTGGGTTCTACTCAACATTTGTGTGATCCCG
The DNA here is from genome assembly GCA_019787425.1 of Platygyra sinensis. Taxonomy (NCBI): domain Eukaryota; kingdom Metazoa; phylum Cnidaria; class Anthozoa; order Scleractinia; family Merulinidae; genus Platygyra; species Platygyra sinensis. Next base: position 10,865 of record JAHPZR010023100.1, on the reverse strand, counting down.
TATGCAATGTATCCTCCACCTAAGATATAGAAGCCACAGATGCTAACTAATCTGCACAAGCGTTCAGAGTTAATTCTCTGTTTTACCGTTTATGGCAAATTGGCTTTGCTCTAAAGAGAAAAGTACCAAAAGAAGAACTAGGGGTTACCTGTGACAAAGATATAGCTTTGCGATGTTCATACCTAACTGGCGTAGTTAGAACATCTTTTACGTAGGGTACGCATGCATCTTGCCCACCTCACCCCCATCACTTGCTCGCCTCTAAACTAATTAACAATTAGACTACGAGCCCGAGTTTTCTACAAGCAGATAGTTAACGAGGCGCAGCCGAGTTGACTATCGCTCGTAGAAAACGAGGGCGAGTAGTCTAATCGTTTTAGTATAAATTTACGGTAGTCTCATTGCATAAAAAGAAAAAAAAATGGCAAGTAACGCGTAGAAAAGAACTGTTTTATTATGTTACATCAGGTTCAAACGTGATGCGTGATGTGCACTGATGCGTAACCGTTGACTATCAGCAGATAGTCAACGGTAATATAGCCAATCAAATTTACGGGTTCACAATAGACTACGGTAAATTTATACAAACTGAAATTAATCAATAAAACAAATATTAAAGTTCACACCTTAACGCCTTAGGGCCATTAAGCTTTAGCACCTTAGCGGAGGACAGTCCCGAAAGCAATCCTAATAGTGCTCTCTGACTAGGCTGACAAACCCTTAACTTTCCCGCGTGATATGTTCTAGAGAAGATTTATTTTATCCATTTACACCTTTTGCTGTTCATTTAGAGAAAAGCCGCTATAATTTGCATTAAAAGTCAGACAACAATGCGAAAATACGTTCATTTGCGCGAATCGGCATT
>JAHPZR010023100.1:0-7500 GCA_019787425.1 Platygyra sinensis | reverse complement strand
TTCACAATATGTGCTGTCATACAGGATGGTAAAGCATTGTGGTACATCTTATAAGTTAGTTTCAGGATAGATTGCTTATAGAAAGTTCTTAGTGTCCCATTCAGCCCTGTTGAGAACTTCCACTGATGGTAGATCCTTAGCGAAACTGAAAATGACTCTTGCTGCCCTGCAGTGTAGTCTTTCAAGTGAAACGAGATCGTCTTGTCGGGTAGTACCTCCTCTCGTACGTTACTGCAGGAATTATGACATTAAAGTACAGGTTTAAAAGATCCTGTTTGGGTAGAAATCTGCTCTTCTTTATAAGGCTTAGTTTATTAGCAAAACTCTTCTTCAGTTCCATAATATAAATGGACCAACCCAGCTTGTGGTCGATAATCACGCCCAGAAGTCGACTGTGTGTTACGCATTCTAAGTAGTTACCTCCGACGTATATGGATGGTAGAGGGCCAGTGAACGATCCTCTATAAGTTAGCGTACATTCTGATTTCTTTGGATGTGGTGTCAGCCTGTTCTTCACGCACCAGGCATACAACTCTTGTAATAAAGATAACGATAACGATAACGATAACGATAACGATAACGATAACGATAACGATAGCGATAGCGATAGCGATAGCGATAGCGATAGCGATAGCGATAGCGATAGCGATAGCGATAGCGATAGCGATAGCGATAGCGAGAGCGAGAGCGAGAGCGAGAGCGAGAGCGAGAGCGAGAGCGAGAGCGAGAGCGAGAGCGAGAGCGAGAGCGAGAGCGAGAGCGAGAGCGAGAGCGAGAGCGAGAGCGAGAGCGATAGCGATAGCGATAGCGATAGCGATAGAGATGCTCTATGGATGGAGATGGTGATGGAGATGCTCCCGGCCTACAGCCCATTCCTGAACATAGTGGAGCAGGCAATCAACTCACTGAATTGAAGGCAGTGATAAAAGGAAACATATCGAGGCCCGAAGTACAGGTTCGAATGGGCGACAGAGCGGAGGCCAGATGTCTAGGTATCCCGTTAGGAGAGATGCGAATCCGATTGCTACTCGATGCTCTTCAGCGCTGCATAGGTGTTATAACTGCTGCTAAGGCTTACCAGTGGTTCACGTTCATGCAAACCTATTTGCCCCGCAGTCTAAATTAATGGGAGGAAATTGAAAGCTAATAAGGTACTTTGCATTGATCTACAAAGTTTATTCCATTTGTTTACAGATTCATGCCGATTATGTAACGTTTTTATTTCAAAAGAGAGTTTTGCTAAAACAATGTAAAGAACACTCTATTGTTTGTATAAGCGAGCTAATGATTATCAATAAAATTGTATTGGTTGTTCATAGATGCTATTGACTGTTCAGCCATGGCTTAAAATTTTATTGAATATATTGTTCACTAGGTTGAATGCCGGATCACGCAAAATAATATTCTTTTGATGTCATTGAATTTACAATGCGCGCAAATGAAAGTTGCTTTGACGATTTGAATTTTACAAGACGTTAATGAGAGTCTTGTAACTTAATTGAATGTTTACAATTATGCAGATATCCTTGTTGAGAGTGCATTTCGCGCAATTGAATGCCTATTGGCGCAAATGAACGTATTTTCGCATTGCTGTCTGACTTTGAGTGCTAATGATTGCGTATTTTCTCTTAATGAGGAGCAAAAGGTGTAAAATATAGTCATTCAAGTGAATATTTCAAAATTTGAACGCAGGAATTCCCATGAGTATCACGGCCTGTACTGGGGCAACAATCCGTCCGAGCTGACGTGGTGTTTCTCTTAGGTTTATACACGCGGAAAACGAAATTCCTTGATTTTGGCATATGTTCATGGAGGTTCCATTAGCTCTAAATAGCCCTTTTCAGGGTTAACTCTGCTCATTTGCATTACAGTGGAATCTAGCATGTATGTGGGGCAATTTTGGGCTATTTTGTACTTTAAGCCCGAAATTGCCTCACATCCAGGTTGGATTACATTGTAATGCAAATGAGAAAAACTAACCGTGGAAAGGGCTATTCTAATTTAAATATGAGAGTCACCACTGTTCCATGCATTGTAGGTTGCGTAACGTTTGAAGCGCATCAAAGCAGCCCACTTGACGGAGAGCAGTAGCTAGTACTTTAATCGTTGCTAACTGAGGGTCAAGCCGTTTCCATTGTATGAGGCCTTGAAAACACTGTTCAGTAATTTTGTCACGCTTGTAATCCTCGCTCAAATTTTCAATGACCTTCTCCTTTATGGATAGGTTGCGTAGTAGGTCTTTCCAGTCGCGACCAACATCGGCGCTAATTTGGCAGATGTGATACTCTCTTACAGCCTCACTACCTAATGACGAGATGTAATGGTCCCAGTCTGCGGAATCGTCGTATTGGCAAGTACCTAAAAAAAAGAGCGTCAGTGAATATAACGATTAAACTGATATGCTATACAAACATTTTAGAACGGCAAGAAAATGTAGTGAGTGCATCAGTATAAAAACGCTGGCCAAAGATCGTTTCAGCTTTCTTCAAGTGCACTATGATTCGAATGGTCTTGGTCCTTTTCAGATTTTTCCACGGGAAAAAGTCCTTTTTTCTTGCGCGGTTTTTTTCTTATTTTTTTGTCCGTATTCCCCTCGATCTGTCTCATTAGGTCCCTTACAGTAGGATCAGGAAACATTAAGAAACTAAAACTATTTCCCATTCGTATTTGAAAACCTACTTACCAGAGGTAGTGTCGCTTCCGCCACCTTCTGCAGACCTATGCCGGATGCTCTGCCGCTATAACGTGAAACAGATAATAATGCCAAATCAGATAACTATAGAGAGTTGTTTGTGGCTTGTCCTTACTAAATGTTACATGAAACTAGTCTACTGTACTAGCAAAATATTTCATGGTATACTTATCGGCAAAATAGGGGAAGAGGGGGGTTGGGATTGATTCACGCCTACGTAGCGAAGCGTTACTTAAATTTGAGGGCTACAGATGCACGGATATATATATATATTTTTAATCTGATTGCCAACGTAAAATTATCATCGGCAACAGTCAACCTGCAAAGTAACAGAAGGACACTTGGAAGGCTAGAATACTTGCGGCGAAATCTTTCTTACAATTCTGTTGGGCAATTCGTAAAAAAAAAATACAAAATAAAAAAAAAAAAATAACCAAAACAAAACAACAAACAACAAACAAATTAAACGACTCTTTACATGTTATTTTGGCGGATGTGTTCGGTTGATTGCTAGGCCAAGCGTTTAAATACGGTTCACCTATCCATATAAAAAGACCAGTCGTCCCCAGATTCTTGGCGACTGCATTTTGACGCCAAAACGGAAGAACTGCGCAAAAAGTTATTTTCTTGAAGTATAATGTGAGATTTTTCACTCTACAAGGGCAAGACAGGGGGGATGGAAACTACAAAGCACAAAGAAAAATGACAGAGACTGAACCCAAAACCATTTTTTTTTTCTATACATGAGATTGAGAACAGTTAACAGTAGTCAGTTGTACGTATGTCAAGAACATAAAATATGTTTTTAAAAGGAAGTTTACAACCTATTTGAGATAGCAATTGATATTAAATACTAAAAAACATTTAGCAGAAAGAGGAGGAGGAGGGAAAACAATCAGGAATTGGGGAGGAGGAGGAGGAGGAGGAGGAGGAGGAGGAGGAGGAGGAGGAGGAGGAGGAGGAGGAGGAGGAGGGAAAACAATGCACAGAGACAGCCCCTGAAATAAGTAAACATCAAGAGTCAGAAGACCCAGATCTGGAGCCTGAAGGAAATTCAGGCGTTCCATATTCTGAAGAAACCGCTAGTTCAGAGATTTTGCTTAAAGGAAAAGGTCTTTGCTGTTTTTGGCATGATGGTTATAGGATTTGTCCGATATGTGCACATCAAATTCCTGTCGATCGTAAATACTTGACAGATGGATTTATTTGGTGCGCTGACTGCCACAGGGTAAAACACATTGATTCAAAAACTTTAAAAAGGACTCATTATTATCCCAGCGAAGATGAAGACAATTGATTTCCTGATGCTTTACTCATAAACAGTTTTGTTCAGTTGTAATTTTAGTGTATGCATTTCAAATCTCTGTGTACTATTATTTTGTATTCGCCAATAAAAGTAATAAAAGAAACATGTTGTTCAAAAATATTTATTGTCGCTTGTTTAGATTAAGCGCTCCGAACTTCTATTGTAGTCATTTCAATGTTAGAGCTGTCCCATGGGCTTTTCTGTTCGAGTTTGTATGCAAATCTAGGGTTAAAAGTAAGTGGAGTTCAGTGAGGGACTAACGGAGCGGAAAACTCGAGCAGTTAGCTAAGAATTTAAGACGAAATCCGATAGAAGATGGAGCAATTTCGGGTTTTAGTGGAGAAAAATCTGTACCAGAGTAATTTTAAATAGTTTACAGTCATTTTTGCATTTTTTTAAAGCTAAATACATAAATAATTGCCTGAAATAACTCCGAAAAATAATTTCCCACGGGAACGAGAGAAAATAAATTTCAAAGTTCAGTGATTTTGTGGAAAAACAGGCAAAATTCCATCATCAATTTCATTTCACCAAAACTTTTAAGCGTTTCATACGAACTTCAACATTCGTTTTCGACGTTTGGTGTTGCTAGAAATGAATTGTTTTGAGAAGATAATTAAAAGAGCCCTACAGAAGTTTGCAATACAATGTAAATAATCTTGGTACAAGATTTTTGTCCACTTGTTACTCCAACGTCTGGCGGATTCCGTCTTAATTTCTCTCTCCTTAGCACAGCTGAGAGTTCAGATGAAAACTTAACAGGTATTTTCATGAACCAATCGGGATTAAAAAAGCCCGATTTCGAAAATCGGATAACGTTTTCATAGAAAGCTAGAGAATCTTATTACGCTTTCAAAAAAATTGTGGTTGTCAGCGTTTCGAAATCGCGGACAGTTAAACAAGCGTTCAAAGCAGTCTGGAGAACAACAACGCTGGTGAAAAAGCCATCTTCATGATAAATGTTTCGAATAAACTGAAAGTCTCGGAGATAAACTTTCGCGGCAAAGCTATTACAAGAACGATAGCGCTTTCGTTAAAATTCGCGCTTGTAATTTTAATTACTTCGAGTTCTTGCACAGTCAGTTCTGTAAATCGCGGAAACGCCAATGGTATGAAATTCTCTGGGATTTGAACAGCTTCCGTCAGCATCTCCCAGTCACGGAGAGTTAAACAAGCGCTCAAGGCAGCTTGGAGATCAATAACGTTAGTGAAAAAAGCCATGTTGATAAACAGGGAAGATAATTTTTCCAAAGAAGGAACTGGAACGAACTATTTCCTAGCAGAGCGATTCCAAGAAAGATAACGCTTTCGAAATCTGCCCGCTTTTATTTTGAATACGTAACAGATTTCTCATGAGCCAATCAGTTGTAAAGGAGATCAGGCAAGTTTAGGCAAGTTCATTGTTTTCATTGTACTAAAGCGACGCTTATTAGTATGGAAGAAGACACTTTACCTAGGTAGTTTGAATAGTAATGATTTACCTAGGCACTTCATTAGTATGCAGTTACCTAGACAGTATGAATATTAATGATTTACCTAGGCCTACCTAGGCAGTAGCAAGGTTTAAAATGACCCTTATCGACTACTATGATACCCGTGTCTAGTGAATCACAAGAATGCCCAGTCTATATACTGAATCAAATTAAGGCTTCCTCTACTTTAGCGTGTACTGGCATTCCTCTACCTTCAAAGGTGCAAATCCTGGATTCAGGTAGATTGCATATTCTTTTCGGTCGTCTTCCAGTTGAAACCTTAGCATACAAGAAAACCCCTCTACATCTCGACCGTCCTCTGGTTTTACCGCAAAATCGCAGGCAGAGCGAGATTCACTTCCACTAGCTTCGTCGTAATGGTATATCTAAAGAGGATAAAATGCAGCCAGTTACTCAGTGATGCCAACATTTTAAGACTGAAGAAAGGATCAGTTTTACTGATGTTAAGGATATAGGTAGTGCCAATATCAAAGGAAAGAACAAATCAATAACTTTTGCTGTTTTTCGCGGCTCACAGAGACTTCTCAAACTCATTAATAATTCATCACGTTTAAACAAAGAGAATCATAACCGTAAAGGAGGTTTGGATACCCTGTCTTAATTAGCAGAGATTTTGACGATTTAGCTTCTCCGTTTACTCCTAATTTTTTTTCCAATTAGAAAGATATATCAAACACTCGAGACAGTGTTTCATCGGCATCCAAACACCTCGAGCTCCTTCAGAAATACTACGCTGCGCGTCGTATTTTCAACTCTCTCTTAGGTGTTTGGATATTCCGATGAAACACTGTCCCTCGTGTTTGATATATTACTTCGAACACGAGGGATTTGCTATGTGTTATGAGGCAATTGACTTCTGAAGAGAGAAATCCCAAGATTCGTTCAAGTGTAATGAAATAGAATAGGTATGTAAGGGTGATGATATTTAAATGGCGTACAACAAGGTCATCGGGACTAAAAACCTGGCCCCAGTTGTTCGAAAGGTGGATAACGCTATCCACCGGATAAATCACTATCCAATGGATAGCGTGGTTTGTTTTGTTAACACTTATCCGTTGGATAACGATTTATCCGGTGGATAGCGCTATCCGGCTTTCGAACAACTGGGGCCTGACCAGCAACAAATTAAATAAGAAAAAAAAAACAAAAACAAAAACAAAAACAGTAAATTTTGGCCGAGTTACTTGCTCAGGTGTGAAGCTAAGAAACGTCAAAACTCGTACCATTTGTGAGCCTTAACAACATATCAATTTATGGCATACAGTTTACGTTACCTGTGTATCGTTAGTTTTGTCGAGTTCCCAGCCTTCCTCAAGATCAGTGAGTTTTACCGTGATCAATTTGCTGTCATTGTACATTCTGAAGGGCTGCTCCCTTGCTGGCCTCGAGTCAGGAAACCGCTCCTTTTCTGTCAACTCCACACGCTTATGAAAAGGAAGATACATTCTCTAGTAAATTACGACGATGCTAAAGAAATGTTAATTAAAGTGAGGCTAAATGACTCTATACCCACAAGAGTTCCAAAAATATCCTCGTTCAAAAATAAACTTCCTGCAATTTGCTCTATTGTTTAACAATGTTCCAAATTTATTTTACTTATTTTGCTCAGACCTGACTGACGGTGGGATCGATATGCAATGCCTCATTGCTCTATGCATCTATCCGTTCATTTATTTGTGAAGTAATTAACGTTTTCTATATAATCTTTGGGCTTTATTTTATTTACTATTGATCCCAGAGGTTTGACGAAGTGGTTGTTGTTCCACCATTCCCCGCAACGTTGGTTTCATTCATGGATTCACAAAAAGGGGTCACGCGAGGACAACTAAATAATCCCGTCATGAGTGAGTTTCCTGCCTTCCGGGAAGATGCTTCACAGTTCATCAAAGTTCATCAGTTGATCAAAGTTCATTACACTGATGAGATTTCTCTCGAACTTTCCCATTTTGAGGAGTGGGCAACAGCTGTGATACAATATGTAGCCTTGCATAAGATGTTTGTCGTCACGT